>JANAVB010015800.1:5647683-5692683 GCA_029216955.1 Iris pallida
TGTGTTTCGGATAACCTTATAACTATGCCTTGTGCGAACGCAACTTAGGTTCGCACGGCATCACGCCCGGGGGACGACTATCGATTCGACGGAATCGGGGCGTGACATAATGGTATCAGAGCACGGCTTTACATCCTTTGGCCTCGCGTCTAGAGTTTCAAACCATTGACCACGCAACGATGAGATAAGTTGTTCCATACAATGAGTCCGTAATAATTTGAGACTGATGCATTGCCTTCGTATAGCAGAAGTGGCGGAACCCACGGCCGAGCAAGAACAGAGCGCTTCCAGCGGCTCTAGTAGTTCGCATCGTCCACAGGCCGGACCTTCTAACGATACCATCAAAAGGATGCTGCGCATGATGGAGGCGCAGCGGAACCAGTCCGAGAACCGACATCAACGAGTAGAGGAACGATAGGCCCAGTTCGAAGCTCACTTCGATGCGCACATCAAACTTCAACAAAAGCAGATGGATACCCTGCAGCAGATCGTCCAGACGTTTGCGGCCAACGGAAATTCTGCGACGGCACCTACCGTCACCGTACCTACTACCACCGTGCCGGCGATTCCACCCATTGAAGTCGACACGGCGGAGCCCGAGCTTCAACCAGCGGCACCAAAGAAGTACAACTTTGAAGTGTCAGAATTCAAGAAGGCGTGTCGTACCTCTTTCAGCGGCACCGAGGGTCCTTCCATTGCGATCGACTGGCTGGAAGAACTAGAAGACCACTTCGAGCTTCTCGGCATCGAAGATTCAAAGCAAGTCGCCTGCACACAACTTTAACTACGGTTGAACGCGCACGACTGGTGGGCCGTGCGCAAGCGAGCGATTCGACCGGACAACACTACCGCGCCGATCTCTTGGGCCACGTTCTGCAAGGCCTTCGAACTCGAGTACCTTCCGTCTGCCGTTCGCCAAGCAAAGGAAAACGAATTCATGTCATTGAAGCAGGGGAACAGGACCGTGCAGCAGTACGCCGCAGAGTTCAACAAATTGTCCAAGTTCGCTGGTGCGTTTCTGCCTACTGAAGAGTGCCGCGTGCGACGGTTCGAAGTGGGACTGCGACAATCTATTGGTGCGCATATCGGCGTCCCGGAGTACAAGACCAAAGGCGAGGCTCTGAATCACGCTCTCCGTCTTGTGAGCCTGCATCCTTCCAGTGCTGACGACGTTGTGCGCCACTCCAATCACAAACGTCCTAGCCATACGGGAGGCAACAACGACGCGTCAAAGCGTCCAAACAACGGCGGCTACCAGGGTCAGAAAACGATGCCTCGATGCACCAGATGTGGGCGAGTGGGACACCGTGAGGACCATTGTTTCTTCCGTAATCTTGAATGTTACACTTGCGGACAGATTGGTCACCGGGCTCAGAATTGTCTAAGCCTTCGTCAGACTCGCAACGCCCCTCCCCAACAGAACCGACAGGAGAATCGAGTGCAGGCGCCTCGACCTGCTCCGCCTGCCCCACCAAACCATCAAGACAGGCGTCCGAATGCACAAGGACGCGTCTACGCCTTGACTCGAGATGAAGCGCTTGCCTCAGACACGGTCGTGACAGGTATACTTAGTTTTAATAATGTGCCTGCTCGCGTACTATTTGATTCAGGTGCTTCGCATAGTTTTATAGCGACGGACTTTGTCGCCGAGCACAAATTTCTGTTAGTATCATTAGACCTCGACCTTAGCGTGAGCACACCTTCGGGCACACCAATACTCACTAATTCAGCCTGTACCGACGGGATTATCTGTATTGGCGGTCAAAAGATCGGTCTGGACGTGATGGTCCTAGACATGAATGACTTCGATATCATTCTGGGGATGGATTGGCTCGGGCCGTGCAACGCAACCATAGACTGTGCAAGGAAGACGGTCACTTTCCGCATACCAGGAGTGCCTGAATTCTGTTTTTCGTGTGGTGAGGCGTCATCGACCTGCATGTTGATCTCGGCAATCTCTGCTCGGAGGATGCTGCATTCTGGGTGCGAAGGCTACTTGGCGTCCGTCCGAGACATACGACAGGAGGGTGCAAACGTAGGTCAGACCGACGTTATGGCAGAATTCCCCGATGTGTTCCCGGACGAGCTACCCGGCATGCCTCCCGACCGAGAGATCGAGTTCAGCATCGATACATTCCCCGATACTCGACCGATTTCAAAGGCCCCGTACAGAATGGCCCCCGCCGAGCTGAAGGAGCTCAAGACCCAGTTACAAGAATTACTCGACAGGGGATTTATTCGGCCTAGTGTTTCACCGTAGGGAGCGCCCGTGTTGTTCGTGAAGAAAAAGGATGGGTCCATGCGTCTGTGCATCGATTACCGAGAGCTGAACAAGGCCACCATCCGGAACAAGTATCCTTTGTCCCGCATAGACGACTTATTCGATCAACTGCAAGGCGCCTCAGTATTTTCGAAGATTGATCTCCGCTCGGGCTATCATCAGCTCAAGATCAAGTCGGACGACGTGCAAAAGTCAACCTTTCGCACTCGGTACGGCCACTACGAGTTCCTGGTGATGCCATTCGGCCTGACAAACGCCCCTGCCGCCTTCATGGACCTAATGAATCGGGTGTTTTGACCCTTCCTTGATAAATTTATGGTAGTCTTTATTGACGATATTCTCATCTACTCGAAAGACAGGGCGCAGCATGCAGAACATCTGCGGACCGTGCTCCAGACACTTCGAGAGAACCAGCTATATGCGAAGCGGAGTAAGTGCGAATTTTGGCTCAGCAGCGTATCCTTTCTTGGTCACATCATTTCGTCCGAAGGCATTGCAGTCGACCCGAAGAAAGTGGAAGCCGTTGCTGATTGGAAGAGGCTTGCGTCTGCTAGCGAGATTAGAAGCTTTCTTGGTTTGGCGGGATACTATCGACGCTTCGTGAAAGACTTCGTGAAGATTGCATCGCCACTGACTCGCCTCACTCAAAAGGGAGTCGTGTATGAGTGGTCGGATGACTGTGAAGCTTCATTCCAGGAGCTAAAACAGCGGTTGATTTCGGCACCCATACTCGCACTTCCGGATGGGCCAGAGGGTTTTCAGATATTCAGCGATGCTTCAGGCCAGGGCTTGGGATGTGTGCTCATGCAGCGGAACAAGGTGATATCATTCGCCTCCAGACAGTTGAAGCCGCACGAGAAGAACTATCCTACGCACGACTTGGAGTTAGCGGCGATTGTGTTCGCGTTAAAATTGTGGCGTCACTATCTATATGGCGTGGCGTGCGCGATCTATACCGACCACAAGAACCTCAAGTATCTCTTCACCCAGAAGGAACTGAACTTACGACAGCGGCGCTGGCTCGAACTAATCAAGGACTATGACTTGACGATCGACTACACTCCGGGCAAGAGAAATGTGGTGGCGGACGCTCTGAGTCGAAAATACCTTGTCTCGCTATCCATCGACCGCAGACTACTACAAGATCTCGAAGAAATGGGCATCGATCTCCGGGTTCGATTCAGGGATATACGGTTGGCGCAGCTGCAGTTAGAGCCGAGTTTGCTGGAAAAGATCATGGCCGCTCAGAAGGATGATCCGTACCTGAAGAAAATACGCGAGCGAATTTCAACAGGTAGTGTGACCGACTTTGTGGAAGACAAGACCGGCGCGCTGCGATTGAATGGCCGACTATGTGTTCCGGATGATTCTGAACTACGAAAGGAGATTATGTCGGAGGTGCATCACGCGAAATATATCTTGCATCCAGGCAGTACCAAGATGTACAAGGACCTCCGCACGACTTTCTGGTGGCACGGGATGAAGAGAGAGGTGGCGCTCTTCGTGTCACAATGCATGGCCTGTCAGCAGGTGAAAGCTGAGCATCAGCGACCGGGCGGGGAGATGCAGAACCTTGCCATTCCAGGGTAGAAATGGGATCATGTCACGATGGACTTTATTGTTGGCCTGCCGAAGGCACCACGGGGGAATGACACCATCTGGGTCATCGTCGATCGATTAACCAAGTCGGCGCACTTTATTGCCATTAAAGTTACTTGGAGCGTTGATCGGCTGGCGCAGATTTATCTGGACGAGATCGTACGGCTGCACGGAGTTCCAGTATCCATCGTCTCTGATCGGGATTCACGGTTCATGTCGCGATTCTGGAGTAGCCTTCAGTCGGCGCTGGGTACCAAGTTGCAGTTCAGTTCAGCTTACCATCCACAGACCGACGGCCAAACGGAGCGCGTTAATCAGATTCTCGAAGACATGCTACGGCTCTGCGCAATCGACTTCAAATCAAGCTGGGACGTCCACTTACCGTTGGCGGAATTTGCATATAACAATAGCTACCAGTCCAGCATCCAAATGGCGCCGTATGAAGCCTTGTACGGTCGGAAGTGCAGATCGCCCATTTGCTGGAATGAAGTCGGGGAACGGAAGATACTCGGCCCGGAGCTGGTAGAACAGACGGTGCAGAAGGTCAAGCTAATTCGGGAAAGGCTAAAGATTGCACAGAGTCGGCAGAAGAGCTATGCCGACACCCATCGAAGACCGCTTGAGTTCTGTGTAGGCGATCACGTGTTCCTGAAGGTGTCGCCCATGCGTGGAGTTACTCGGTTCGGCGTGAAGGGGAAGCTGAGTCCGAGATTCGTTGGGCCGTTCGAAATACTCGAGCGGGTCGCCACCGTAGCCTATAAGATTGCCCTACCACCGGCGCTTGAAGGTGTACACAATGTCTTCTACGTCTTTCAACTGCGGAAGTACGTGTACGACCCTAGCCACGTGGTGGATTTTGGCCAGCTGGAGCTAAAGTCCGACTTATCCTACGTTGAAGCGCCCGTTCAAATATTGGAACGCAAGGATAAGCTGCTACGAAATCGGACGATCCCTCTCGTCCGCGTACTCTGGAGGAACCATGCGGCAGAAGAGTCGACGTGGGAACTCGAGTCAGAGATGAGGGAAAAGTTCCCTTCACTATTTTCATAGAGGTAGGTTCTATTCTTAAGTTTCGAGGACGAAACTTTTTCTTAGTTGGTTATGGTGTAGTGCCCCGTCCCTACATCGTGTCCCATACTTTGTCTACGGGGTGCACGAGAAAGGAACACTGTCGCTATCGATTCGGCCGGGACCGATAGGTTGGGATCGACCGAGTCGATCGAACGGAAACGGTTGAATTAAGACCCATTCCTCGTTATGGAATGTCTTCTTCGGAACCAAGTCCCATATTCAGCGGGTTGCGCCTCGAGGATTGACTCTGCGGCTGAGTCGGGAGAGACCTCCCGTTGCTATGCTTTTCACGCCGCTTGCGTTGGTTTTGGCTTTGTTTTTGAATTCGTTTTCGTGAATGTTTTCGATGGTTTTCATGACTCGCATTTCTTATCGAACTCCTTGAATAATGCAGTGTTCTAATCGGTTGCTTGTGCGATTTCAGGTAATCGCGTAGGCGACGTCTAGCGCGTCCAACAAGTTCGCTCGCCAAGGTAAACTCAAGGTGAGTGGCTGACCCTTCTCTTCTCGACCCCCTTCTTAGGCAAAATCGATAGTGTTGTTGCGAGAGAAAAGATAAATGCAAGGGCACTGACACGAATGAATGAACAAGTTTCAAAGAAAATGTAGGCTATGTCTTAATAACCAAAATCATGTCTTTGTACGGTCATGGACAACTTGTCGATAAGGTGAACGTTTTCCCGCACGGCAAGCCCGAGGCCACGGGACCGTTGCGGGCATTGGGAAACAAAAGAATTAGGCGAGAACTTGCAGCGGGGCTAGCTACCCACGCTGAAAGGACCCCGTCTAACAAAAGCAAAGAGGAGTCCACAATGGCTCTGGGAGTCAGTGACCAACACACGAAATAATGCACTTGGTATGAAAAGTGATAACAATTGAAAGGGAAGAACATGGTAAGTTTCATAAGGCGCGACGCGGTCCGCCGGGGTAAGTTTCAACGTAAAAGTTTACTATGCTTGTCATTACTTGTTTGTAATCCATTAGGATGGTTAGAAACATTCATACTCTAATGTCATATAAACTCTTCAACCAAATGAGAGCTTGGAATTTAAATAGCCACGCACCAGTACAAAGTGTAATGTACTGATCCTCTCTCTCCACGCAGGTACCCCGAACTACGAAGGGCGTGCCAACTAAATCTCAAGGCGGCGTGCATTCTTTTGAAGCCTCGTCCGTGTGAAGGCTTGTTTTCTGGATTTCCTTTTGAAGAAGACCGCACATCAGTCCAAAGAAAAATGACGACTCGACTTCCCGCCATAGCAGGTGGAAATATGTATTAGTTTTTGCTTGTATAAAAAGGGTGTAATGTATGGAACGACTATCTCATCGGCGTTCATTTTTGTAAGTCGAAGTCATGTTGTAGCCCGCGCGGCAATGATTGTAAAAAGAAGTCTATGTAAAGTTCATATTATCAATGAAAAGTCTATTTCCATTTCAAATGTGTTATTCAATTTCTCTGCGTACTCTAAATTGATGTTGTGTTTCGGATAACCTTATAACTATGCCTTGTGCGAACGCAACTTAGGTTCGCACGGCATCACGCCCGGGGGACGACTATCGATTCGACGGAATCGGGGCATGACAAGGCGTGATGCCGCACGGGCCTAGGTCGCGCCCGTGCAAGGCCAAGTCCAGAAACGGCCGATTTGAGCCAGGCCACAGAGTCGCACAGAGTGTCCCCATTTGCAGCGAAAAGTAAATGAACATAAATTGAAAGCGAATTCAACTCTTTATTGATATTCAAGAAGTTTACAAGCGACGCTAGGCCGATATTACAAATCACTCAAGCTCTCTCTCCCTGAAACATAAAAGGCGTGCCAAGTGGCTTACAAGATGTAATGATTCATGGCGATGTTCCGATACATCATGTCCTGTATAGGGTGCTTCAGCTTCTTGCAACGTTCCAAGGCCCCAGAGTTGGCTCCGCGACTTAGCACGTTCGATGGAAGCTCCGTACCCGCCGACGTCTCCTGCTTCCTGCAAGCAGACTGTGGGGTTATCAGTACATTGTTATGCACTGGTGGGGAGGCTAGCTCGCCCACAATGCTATCATTACCAAACATGTTCCATTTACTTTTGTGCATCTCTATCATTCATTGTCTTTCTAATCTTGCCTTAGGGTCAATTTTATGGCACATATCATGACCTATCTCATGTTGCTGAATTCAAGTGTCGCATGGAAATACATGTACGACTTACCCATACTTACCGTCCGTCCTTCTCTGTCCAAAGTAAACCAAGTTAGTCAACAATTCAGTATGAACTTTTTGATGTCAAGTGCGTGTCCCTGCCTCGGATTCTAGCACGTCGTAGGCACGTTGTCTAACTCACTTACATGAATTTCTCATTATCATTTGGTGTATTACATTTCAAGCATATTCATAAGGCACTTTATTTAGTTAACTTAGACTACTTTGATTTCAATACAAGGACTTGCACGTGGATTGCCACCAGCAAAGCCCACTTAATCTATATGTATCGATCGCTGGCATCACAAGCCAATTTGGACATGTCTTCCCCTTGGTAATTTCCTCACCTATCATGGCGTGCGGTTTGGTACACCCTGATAGTCTTTTGAAATACCCGGCCTTACGTCCCCTGGTGGCCAAGCCCGCACTCAGGCAGCCCGTAAGCCATCTTTTGATTCTGCCTAGGCCGGCATATCCCCCCTTTGATCATGCCGCGGAATCCCTTTTTCTTCACGGCCACGGAATCGCCACCCCTCGCCCGTGCCGTTTGTCCACGACCATTTCGTATTAACTTGTCTTTTTAACTTAACGGCTGTCTCTGAGCCGTAGGCTAACCCTTAGCCTTAATTCGTTATCGACCAGGTTGGCGTCCATGCAGCGCGGGTAGCGAGCCCCGTTGCACGTGTCTGTCATACCTGTCGCTAACCATTTTTGTCCTTCTTATCTTTTATTCATTCTTTCTTTCACTTGTCCATTCATTCGTTGATTTATTCATTCACTTATTCGTTTACTCTTTCATTCATACATTACGCAACTCCTTGTGCGGGAGTCGCCTTGGCGACCCATCGGTCCCATAGCCTTTCAATATTGCTATACTCTACTCGGAACGACTATATTGATAGTCTTTCCATTTCATTGTTGTAACCCATTCATTGTTTCATTGTTGGACGCTATAAGGGACTTGAACGTAAGCTTGTGCCTCAGCACGAGCGTGGAGCGCGGTACGAGAGTTCTCGTATTTTCCATGTTCTTTTCCATATTATATACAAGCATGCAAGATGGGATTATTCCCTTAGCTAGGTGCGTTGAGTCATTTATTAACATGCACGGTGTTATCGCCTAGCGATTTCAGTGATAGTGTCCGTATTGTTATGTGTCTAGACTAAGCAAAGACGGGTTCATCGGAGCCACCCACCTTAGCGATGTTCGCATCGGCCGAGCGATACTCCGAGCGCGCCTTTGAAAGTCTAAGTCTGGATTCATCTTGACGGATCAATGTAAGCCTTGCATCGATTCTTCTTCAGGTCGATGCCAACTCTTCGGGTCGACGGCTCGTTTGAGTCGTTGAACTTGCCGTTTGAATCGGCGTTCCGCTAGGACAGAGCGGGTCATTACATAATACACCACTCAAAACAAGTCTCGTCCTCGAGACTTCCTGAGTGCAGGTCATCCTACCATTTCTTAACTCGTGTCATCGTGTTTTATAGACAATTCTATCGAACGGCTCTATCATTCGATGGCATCGAACCATACTCGGTACCTTTCCAAGTTCCGTGTCGCATACGTTTGGTCGATTTTTATTGAATAACTTTTCATTCATTTTAGAGTTGATGGTTCTTTTTCAATTGTCGTATTTCCTTCGACTTGGTTGCTACTTCGACGTATCAAGGGACTGAAAGCGGTCGCACGGGGTGCGTTGAAATTCGTCAAATGCGAGTGTCGTAGGCTGAGGCAAACTCACTTTCGTTTATACGCATCGCAACACCCACTTGCAGCTGCATTCGAGTTTATCATATCGCTGAGTTTGGATCGTGCACGTATCCAAGGCGTCCCCCGAATACGTACATTTCAACCAAGCTTAGCGATTAGCGAAGTCGGACAAGCTACTCATGATAGTTTTGATTTGCCGATCATTTTGCTAACTTCGATTTAAAATCGAACTCATGCATCTCACTATCGTTTATCTCGGTCCTCGAGATGATTCGATTCATTTCTCAAGCGTTCTTGTCTACGAAATCAATACGATTTCTTCTTAGCGGGGTCGGCCAAGTCTAAGCAATTCTCGTCCAATTTAAGACCAAGTATTGCACTCTCATCGAGTCCGTCTTCCTATCAATGATTCAATTTGTTATCCCAACTTTACTTGCGCATCATCCATCCCTATCATTCCCTTCGTTTGGGGACAATCTCGTCGTCGTTCACGTACACTCCCAGTTCCCCGTCCTACTCTAAGTCTTGTTTCCCAAAGTCTATCGTCCGTCCAGACGATACTATAAATGCCATCGTACAGGTTCAATCACTCGACATAGGGTCGTCCGCCTATCCGCTAGGTCAGCTCGCAAGGTCATAGTTACACGTCAGGTCCGTGGCTCGTCGCGCAAGGTCGTTGTACGACGCTCGCCCCAAATCCTATGGTCAGACCATTTGTTCGCTTGTACGGGAGTTTCTACCCAAGTTTGTTTCACTCAAATTTCTAAACATCGAGCATGATCACCTAATTCGCATCAAGACTTACGTTATACATATTCAATTTCCGTTCAATCACCAGTTCTAACCAATTCGTGTATTCGATCACGAGGTCATCCAGCTCGATAATTCATTACGCCCCAATCTCACGCAAGTCCGATTATCCACGGTGGTTCATGAATCACCATGCAACGCTCCCGTGGAATAATTATTCCCATCGGGACGTAACTCTTGTTTGAGTTTAGACTAACTCATTCTCGATACGCGGATTGGACCTACTCAATCCTCAAGTTTAATCATCAAACATGCTAAGTCATTCTCGAGTCCACCTTCGCGTCAAACCACAAGTCGAAACATACAAATTGCCACGCCAGGCTAGTTCAATCATCCCCGCTGTATGAATCACCATACCAGCGCTCACGCAGAGTGATCGTCCTAATCGGTGCGACGCATGTGCGAGGCTGGAGTTGTGCTCGCATAAGACAAGAACGTCAAGTTGTGGTTATCGACGAAGCAAATCCAATATTTCATTTCCATCCAAGTCAAGATCCAGTTCGATAGTCCGTTTATCATTCGCTTAACTAGAAAATCCTCGAGCCACGTCTATCTTTTCCTCGACACATTTTTAACATCCCAAGTATAGCATCCAACGGAACAATAACATTTTGCACGATCGTCATTCGCCGAGTCAGATTACCCCCGAGTTATCGCATATCGATCTTTGATACGTCTCAATATCATCGACGATATGCGTAACCTGACGATCTTCCTTTGCGACCAATTTTGAGTCGTGCGACTGATGCTATTGCCCGAGTTGGATATTCCATGATTTTCTCGATATTCAAGATCAAGTTCGATCGCTATTCCTCAAGCTAGTTTCAAGACCGTTGTTCAAACTCAAGTCACAATTCATTTGAATCAATCCGAAATCGTACGCGCGATCCTCTAAGTTTTCTCGATCAAGACCATTCATTTTCATTCATCGTTCCGAACCATTTTCTAACTCGCGTTGCCCATTGACAAGTTGTCCAGCGACATCTCGTTCGGGACTTTTGAAGTCACGACCAACTAAGCGTGACACGTTCTAAAGCTTTGCACGATCGCATCACTTGCCGACATACTCGTACGATCCGCAACTCCTTTAGTCTCGCTCGAACAATTTCTATGACGTCCATACACCACTCAGGGTTCGAGCCATACGATCTAGTCATCGACACTTATTCTTATTCTTCTTCGAAGCTATCACATACACCACTCGGAGTTAAGTCATTCTACAAATCCCCGAAAGGTTATTCGACTCCCGATCGACATGTCCAATTGCGCGTTCGCTCATTCCTCAAAATCTAAGAACCATTTCCCCGTGTTCGCTTTAGCGCCGGTCAAGTAGCGTCTCTATCAACATACGTTCTAAGTCTTCCTTATTCTCGTCCGAGCAATAGTCGATCTCGCTCGCAACTCGTTTGTACCATAAAGTCTAGGTACGCGATACTCGGCACAACTTAGCCAAAAGGCTGCGTGCATAACCATCCGTTCGAACTATACTTCGATCTCGCGTACTCGTTTGCTATTATCAGCGTAGGGTTATTCAAGCACATCTTGCGTTTGCAACTCTTAGCATCGGTTCCTTCCAACTCAAGTATGTCGTGGTTCGGCACAAAGGCCTTCGCCTATCAATTCCGTTCAACCGAGTACTTATACGAGCTTTTGAAAATATTAGATTTATTGTATGGAACATCCCAAGGCACAACGAGAGAGAGCGTACACTTCTTTTATTTTCAAACAAGCTTTCAAAACTGAGAGAATCGAAATGAAGTCCAAGGACGTGAAGCCGTGCTCTGATACCAATCTGTCACGCCCCGCTCCCGTAGGAGCGATCGTCTTCGCTAAGGCGTGATGCCGCACGGGCCTAGGTTGCGCCCGTGCAAGGCCAAGTCCAGAAACGGCCGATTTGAGCTAGGCCACAGAGTCGAACAGAGTGTCCCCATTTGCAGCAAAAAGTAAATGAACACAAATTGAAAGCGAATTCAACTCTTTATTGATATTCAAGAAGTTTACAAGCGGCGCTAGGCCGATATTACAAATCGCTCAAGCTCTCTCTCCCTGAAACATAAAAGGCGTGCCAAGTGGCTTACAAGATGGAATGATTCATGGCGATGTTCCGATACATCATGTCCTGTATAGGGTGCTTCAGCTTCTTGCAATATTCCAAGGCCCCAGAGTTGGCTCCGCGACTTAGCACGTTCGATGGAAGCTCCGCACCCGCCGACGTCTCCTGCTTCCTGCAAGCAGACTGTGGGGTTATCAGTACATTGTTATGCACTGGTGGGGAGGCTAGCTCGCCCACAATGCTATCATTACCAAACACGTTCCATTTACTTTTGTGCATCTCTATCATTCATTGTCTTTCTAATCTTGCCTTAGGGTCAATTTCATGGCACATATCATGACCTATCTCATGTTGCTGAATTCAAGTGTCGCATGGAAATACATGCACGACTTACCCATACTTACCATCCGTCCTTCCCTGTCCAAAGTAAACCAAGTTAGTCAACAATTCAGTATGAACTTTTTGATGTCAAGTGCGTGTCCCTGCCTCGGATTCTAGCACGTCGTACGCACGTTGTCTAACTCACTTGCATGAATTTCTCATTATCATTTGGTGTATTACATTTCAAGCATATTCATAAGGCACTTCATTTAGTTAACTTAGACTACTTTGATTTCAATGCAAGGACTTGCACGTGGATTGCCACCAGCAAATCCCACTTAATCTATATGCATCGGTCGCTGGCATCACAAGCCAATTTGGACATGTCTTCCCCTTGGTAATTGTCACCCTCACTTTTCCCAGTTAGGGGTAAAATGGTAATTTTCTATTTTATAATATTTTTGAGAATTTTATTTCATGAATATTATTATTTAATTATTATAGGAGTCGGGTTCGAATTTTATCGCATTCCGAGTTAATTCGGGACTCCGGTGAATTTCGACTTGAGCTGTAATTAGTCTGTTAGCTAACCATGGCCCACTACACTAAATTTTAGGGTTTAAGAGTTTGGACTAGTTCCTCATGAGTAATTTAGTTTAATTATAATTTTTAATTATTTTTAGCAACTTCCTAAACCTAATTTGGAATTTACTTAATATTAGGCTTAGGGAGGGGCAAACTTGCAATTTACAAGTGCCCCTCACCCACACCTCACCATGCCATGGCCGGCCATGACAAGGCCCCCCCTCTCTTCCTTCTTCACTAAGTAACACTCCTTCTCTCTCTCTCTCTTTCAAACTCATTTCTGCCAAGCTTCTTCCTTTTCCAACTCCATTTAGGTATGTCTTTAATTCCTAATTAAATTCTCTTTTGCATTCATGTCCCACACAATAAATGGAGAGGAGAAGATTCTCTTCCATTTGTCCACAAATTTGTAGGTTTTTCATAGAAAAATAGGTTAAGGATTTATTAGGATTTAATCATTTTGTGAATGATATATATATATATATATATATATATATATATATATATATATATATATATATATATATATATATATATGTATATATATATATATATATATATATATATATATATATACATGTGTATTTATGTGTGTGTATTTATTTATGTATTTGTGTGTGTGTAGAGGAGGGTGATATTGTGTCATGGGGATGGTGGTGTTGTGAGAGTGGTGTGTGTGTGGTTGTGTTGTGTGACGATGTGTGTGTGTTTGTGTGTGTGTTTATATATATATATATATATATATATATATATATATATATATATATATATATATATATATATATATGAGTGTATTTATATATATATATACATGGATGTGTGTATATGGATGTGTGTGTGTGTTATATATATATATTTAGAGGGATGGATAGATATCTAGATAGATTATAGATAGATATCTAGTTATATATATATATATATATATATATATATATATATATATATATATATATATATATAGATATATATATATATATATATGAAGTGTATACATATAGGGAAGTAGAAGAAGATGAGAAGAAGAAGAAGAATCAGTAACAGCAGCAGCAGTTGCTGCAGGACAGCAGCAGCAGCAGCCAAGAGCTGCTGCCAGGAAAGAAACCCCCCCTAGTGTTTTGGTCTATTTAAACCCTCCCTTCACCTAAGCATATATATATATATATATATATATATATATATATATATATATATATATATATATATATATATATATATATATATGTATTATATATGGTTGGAATCGTAGAGAAGAGTAGAAAAAGATTATGGAATGAGAAGTTAGAAAAGAATTAGAGGTTAGAAGAAAAGATAGGAAGAAGTTAGAAGAAAAGGGAAAATGCTAGAATAGAAAAAGGGAAAAAACCGAGTTAGAGGGCGAAACGGAGCTCGGAGTATCCGATTGAGTTGAAACTTGGCATGGGGTATGAATACGTGATTTAGATTTTGCGGATAGGCTTCCGGGTGGAATTCGGGGTTGTACGGCGCCCGTATCGTGCCGTATCGGTGCGTATCTTGAAATATTCAAGATTTTGACAACGGGCCGTATCATGGACCGAATGTCCACGTTACCTAGGTTTTTTGGTAGATATTATATGTATAGGCTAGTATCATACTACTCTAGGGAGATCGGGTCAAAATACCAAGCGTAGGTAGGCTAACTGGATAGTTGCCGAAGCTAGAATTTTACCCTTTTTAAGGGTAAAATAGGATATTAGCCTACGGCCAAGATATGAGTTTCGAAGTCCAAGATGGACTTGGATATGGGTTATAGAGGTTGGTAATAGTTAGAAATAGTCGCCTAGACCTAGTCTTGGCCCCGGTTGACCACGGTTGACTTTTTGGACCAAAAGTCAACTATGGGTCAACACTTTACCCAAATTAGTCCCGATTTCCATTAGACTTGTGTAGTTGACCAAAAATCAACTATTAGTCACCATTAACCTAGGGTTGACCATAGTTGACCTAGAGTTGACCAGAGTTGACCAGAGTTGACCAGTTGACCAAAAGTCAACTGTAGGCCAACTCTTGATCCCGTTTGACTTTCTTCGACTTGTTTTGACCCGTGATGCCTGGTATGACCTAGGATTGACTTGGTTAGGCTTAAATTGACTTGATATAACTTAATTTGACCTAGATTGACTTGACAGGACTTAGTGTGACTCAGTGAGACATAGTTTGACCTAGATTGCATATCATTTATTGTAAATCATTCCTAAACTTGTTTAAACCTAAATTAACTTACAGTATCTTATATTTAGGTCTTCTGATACCGCTCTGAGCATTGATATACCATACAGCTCAGAACAGCAGGCGAGTACATTCACTGATAGTTTTCATTGTCTTGATATTTGCTATATCTGATTCAGTCGTAGTGTCTTACTTGATTCTCAGACACGGTAGTTCACGGACTAGTATTGTCGGATTCCTGTCATGAGATGTCATTCCTGGATTTCTTGGGATACTGGTACTTGCTTAGTCTTGATTCTCGTACTTGTATTGATGCCGATTCCTGAAGAGGACTTGCTCCCTTCTTTGGAAATCCCGCATCATGACGTGCTATGTCCGGATCCGTATACTATTCGGGGAATGGAGAATATTATAGATAGTATGATCAATGTCCACCTTGAGTTACTACTTGTATCATAGCTATACCCTCACCTCACGATGGGTATAGCCTAACCTGTGCTACTACTTGCTCCATAGCTTACCATCCCGGCCGGGCCGAGTCCACGTACTTGTAGCCGGTCGGCTGGAAGCCTGATTCTTGACCCATACCGATCACATTAGGCTATAATGTTCGAGGCACATTTTATATTTATTTTTTTGTCATATATCCTGTTCTGTTCTATATTCAGTACTTTCTCACCATGCATGATATACAGTTACTCACATGCTCTACATGCCTTTATATTGTACTTTGATTGGAGACTAAGTTCTGCTCGGGAGAAGAGTTACAACCCCGGTCCTTGTTTGGTTTAAGGGTTGTAACTCGGCTTCCGAACGGTTCCTAAGTCTTCATATATCTTTGTCTTGTAGTTCATTATACTGTCTCTTATAGAACTTGTCAATTCACATGGAACTGCTGTTAGTGTTTGTACTTGCTCATTTTCCTGACAGGATACCGTTATGATATATTACAGATGATTCGGATGCAGACTGCTCGACCTATTATGGGCTCGAGTCAGATGGTGTAGCCTTAGATCGTGGCCTTATAGTGGAGCCACTAGATTTTGTACTTCCAGAGTAGTGTAGGTTAGCTAGGTTTGACTGGACTGCGATCCAGCTAGCTTATCAGACTATAGTTTCTATATTCTATTTTGATACTCTGGGATGTTGTATATATCTGGGCTTGTATTGGACTCTGCACTTATTTACTCTTCATCTATCATATGTCTTTCCTCTGAGCTATCTACCTTAGTTTTATTCTGTGATTGAGGCTGTATTGATATGTCACCTCCATTCGGAGAGTATATACTGTACAGGTACATTTTAACTGTTAGTCGTAGGTATTTACAGACGTTATATACAGCGTTCTACTGCCGATTCTGCGGCGTAGGCTGGACGTACCCACTTCTCGTGCCCCTAATCAGGGTGCGGGTCGTGACACGTTTTTGTGGTGGCCCATGCAGGTCCAGTGTCGCAATTAGTACGATCTTGTAATGGTGCTCGACTTAGAGTACTAATTACGAGCCTGCGATTAGGACGTAGGACCTAGGACATGATAGGAGTTTCTCAATCACACTTATAAAATTTCTGATCTTTTGATTATCATGATTATTCACCTTGTATTAAATTAACTGTCCTTCTTTGATAATCTACTCATGTGCCATATTGATCTCTTTGTTTCAACTCGTCTCCAGGATGACGAAGACGCACCCGCAGGCCTCTGGATCGAGTAGCTTGCCTGAGAGATCCGATCAGGCAGAGGAGGAGGTTCATGAGACTGTCCCCAGTGATTCTACTATTCCAGAGACCCAGGCAGTTGCACAGGGAGGTCTACCACCTCCACCCCAGAGGGTTACGGCCGTTCTTCCAGAGATACTGCCGCCACTACCACCGATACCGACGGATACACATCACATGTTCCTTCTCCTTCAGCAGATGATGGAGACACAACGGGCCCAGGCAGAGGCGTCGCAGCGCCAGTCGGAGGCGTCACACCGACAGATCGAGATGCTGAGGCAGAGTATGGAGAACTCGCATCAGCTTGCCCTAGCAGCAGTAGAGAGAGTGGCACCGGGTACGGTACAGGGCCCTACCGGCCAGCAGCCGAGCCAGCAGCAGTCCAGGCCGGGGACAGTATTAGACTTCAGGAAGATGAGCTCCAGGGACTTCTCAGGCACGGAGGGCATCCTTTACGCAGACGACTGGCTAGAGGATGTAGAGCGGAGCATGGAGCTGGCAGAGCTTCCTAGAGCGCTTTGGATTTCGGCCGCAGCCAGCCGATTCTTCGACATTGCGCTGACATGGTACCGCACGGATCCTCGTGCGTCAGTGAGAGGGCTGACTTGGGAGAACTTCCGGAGGCTCTTCAAGGAGAAGTTCTTCCCGGATGTGGCTCTTACAGCATTGGAGGGCCAGTTCGTGGGTCTAGTTCAGGGGAACTCGTCGGTAGACGAGTATGCAGCTGAGTTCTTCCGCCTTAGCAGGTTCGCTCCCGGTATGATCCAGGATGAGGGACAGAAGGCTCGTAAGTTCCGCAGGGGACTTATTCATGCAGTGCGCACCCGCACCTTGGGTCGCCGAGACGCGACGTTCGATCAGATACTGATGGACGCGCAGATCGCAGAGGAGGACTTCGGCCTCAGGCCGAAGAGGAGCGGAGATACTTTGGAGGCGAGTTCCAGTGCGGGACCGGCCAAGCGCCCCTACTTTCAGCAGCAGCAGCAGCAGAGGCCGTTTTAGCAGCAGCCTCAGTTGCAGATCCAGCAGGTACCGGCGCGTGCCCAGCAGCATCAGGGTCAGGGCCAGAGGCAGACCCAGCAGTGTGCCTTCTGCGGAAAGACGGGGCACAGCAGAGACGTATGCCGGAGGAGGTTAGGCGCTTGCCTATTCTGCGGAGGGACCGACCACCAGCTGAAGGGCTGCCCTGCTCGGGCAGCCAAGGGAGGCCAGGACAGGGTGCAGCCAGCTAGAGGACCAGCGGTTCAGCAGAGGGGTCCTCCACTCCAGACCCAACAGCAGCGTTTTGTCCAGCACCAGAGGGGAGCACCCGCGGGCAGGGTGTTCGCTTTGGCAGCAGAGGAGGAGACAGAGCCCGTGGGAGATGTTGTTGCAGGTTATGTTCTCCTAGATTCTTTTCCTGCTTTCGCCTTATTTGATTCTGGGGCGACCCATAGTTTTGTGTCTGTTTCTTTTGCTCTGAGACACAATATCATTGCTGAATATATGGGTAGGACTTGCAAGATTATGACCGGGGGAGGTATTATCCTGGTTAATAATATTTGCAAGGGGCGGAGAGTCACTCTGAGAGGCCGGGACTTGAGTGCGTGTCTGTTCGTAATGCCCCTACCGAGGTACGATATGGTACTCGGTATGGATTGGTTGAGCATGCACCATGCTAGCATTGATTGTAGAGGAGGCATAGTTCTTTTTAGGACGCCGGGTGAGCCAGAGATCGAGTTTGCTCGAGGAGCAGCAGAGCCGGAGGCTGGATTCTGTGGAGCTTTGTTGGCGGGGCAGGATTTGCCACATCCGTTGATTGCTGAGTTCTCGGATGTCTTTTCTGAGGAGTTGCCGGGGATGCCGCCAGACAGGGACATTGAGTTCTCCATAGACTTGGTGCCGGGCGCCGAGCCCATCTCACAGCATGTCTATAGGGTGAACAACAGCGAGTTGATAGAGCTGAAGAAGCAAGTCGACGAGCTGCAGGACAAGGGGTTCATCAGATCCAGTTCTTCGTCCTGGGGAGCGCCAGTCATGTTCGTGTTGAAGAAGGACGGTACGTCCCGCATGTGCATTGATTACCGGGCGCTCAACAACCTCACTATCAAGAATAGGTACCCTTTGCCAAGGATCGACGACTTGTTCGATCAGCTGAGTGGGGCAAAGGTCTTTTCGAAGATAGATTTGAGGTCCGGGTATCACCAGCTGAAGGTGAGGCGGGATGACATTCCCAAGACGGCATTTCGGACTCGGTACGGCCAGTACGAGTTTACAGTGATGCCATTTGGGTTGACCAATGCTCCCGCGGTGTTCATGAACTTAATGAACAAGGTATTCCATCAGTACCTTGACAAGTTCGTGGTGGCCTTCATAGACGATATCTTGATCTATTCGAAGACGCAGGAGGAGCATGAGGAGCACTTGAGAGTTGTGTTAGAGACTCTGAGGAGGGAGCAACTCTACGGGAAGCTTTCGAAGTGCGAGTTCTTCTTAGACCAGGTGGAGTTCCTAGGTCATGTTGTGATCGAGCACGGGATTTTAGTAGACCAGAGGAAGATTTCGGCAGTGGAGTCTTGGTCTACGCCCAGTTCAGTTGCCGAGGTTCGGAGCTTTTTGGGTTTGGCTGGCTATTACCGGAAGTTCATCCAGGACTTCTCGAGGATTGCAGAGCCGATGACTAGACTCACCAGGAAGGACGTAGAGTTCGTCTGGACTGATGAGTGTCAGGCTGCATTCGATGAGCTGAAGAGGAGGTTGACTTCAGCTCCGATCCTGACTTTGCCATCTGGGTCAGGAGGGTTCTCGATCTTCAGCGATGCTTCCGGGAAGGGTTTAGGGTGTGTTCTTCAGCAGCACGGGAAGGTGATTGCCTATGCATCCAGGCAGTTGCGTCCTCATGAGAAGAACTATCCTACTCATGATCTAGAGTTGGCCGCGGTGATATTTACTTTGAAGTTGTAGAAGCATTACCTGTACGGAGAGCGAGTTGAGATCTTCACAGATCACAAGAGCTTGAAGTACGTGTTCACTCAGAAGGAGTTGAACATGCGGCAGAGGCGGTGGTTAGAGCTGATGAAGGACTTCGATATATCCTTGCAGTACCATCCGGGGAAGGCCAACATAGTTGCAGATGCCTTGAGCAGGTATCCTGTTGCTATATTCTTGACGACAGATCGTTATTTATTGGCCGACCTGGATAGTTTGGGTATCGAGGTCATCATTCCGGGTATGGAGATCCAGATGTGGGGTTTGCAGATTCAGTCTGAGCTGATGGATAGAGTCAGGTCAGCGCAGTATGATGATGATGCCCTGAGGAGCATCAGGGAGCAGGTGAGGATGGGCTTGCTTGACGATTTCTCTGTAGCCGAAGACGGGTCGTTGCGGCACGGTACTAGGCTGTGCGTTCCACGTGGAGAGCTTCGGAAGGAGGTTCTTCAGGAGGCGCATCGCTCTCAGTATTCTATGCATCCTGGAGCCAACAAGATGTATAGGGACCTGAGAGAGCACGTATGGTGGTATGGCATGAAGCGCGAGGTAGCTCAGTTTGTATCTCGTTGTCTTGTGTGTCAGCAGGTGAAGGTCGAGAGGCAGAGACCAGGTGGATTGCTACAGCCGCTACCCATTCCCGAGTGGAAGTGGGAGCACATCACCATGGACTTTGTATCTGGACTTCTACGGTCGCCAGGAGGGAAGGACGCGGTTTGGGTCATAGTTGATAGATTGACCAAATTGGCCCACTTTTTGCCTTTCAAAGTGGGTTTGTCTACGGAGAGGCTGGCTGAGCTGTATGTTCGTCAGATTGTGAGATTGCACGGAGTTCCGGTGAGCATAGTTTCAGATCGGGATAGCCGATTCACTTCCCACTTCTGGAGGAGTTTGCAGGCTAGCTTGGGCACCTCGCTCAAGTTTAGTACTGCTTATCATCCTCAGATAGACGGGCAGTCGGAGAGGACCATCCAGACTCTGGAGGATATGCTTCGCACATGTGTGCTAGATCTCGGGGGTTCTTGGGAGGACCATCTTCACCTGGTAGAGTTTGCTTACAACAACAGCTACCAGGCCAGTATAGAGATGTCACCATTTGAGGCTCTATATGGACGGAGATGCCGTACTCCCTTGTCTTGGGACGATGTTGGCGAGCGGGCGCTTCTTGGGCCGGAGATGGTTGTGGATGCGGCCGAGAAGGTCAGATTGATTAGAGACAGACTCCGGGTGGCTCAGGATTGGCAGCGGCATTGGGCCGATAGTCGCCGGAGACCGTTAGAGTTCGAGGTTAGTTTTAGTTCTTGTCATGTTTGTTGTGATTGTTTGTTAGTTGTGTGTTGAGTTTTTGTCTTGTGTCTAGGTTGGTGACATGGTATTTCTGAGGATATCCCCGACACGTGGCACTATTCGCTTTAGCGGCGGTAGGAAGCTCAGTCCGCGCTACATCGGACCTTTCACCATCTTAGAGAGGATCGGTGCAGTAGCCTACCGACTGGACTTGCCTACCAGGCTCGAGGGAGTGCACAACATGTTTCATGTATCCCAGCTGAGACGGTACATGGCAGATCCTAGCCACGTATTGGACCATTCAGCGATACAGGTGGGACCTACTCTCAGCTATCCAGAGCAGCCAGTGGAGATTCTGGATCGCAGGGAGAAGGTGCTCCAGAACCAGGTCATACCCTTGGTTCGGGTTGCGTGGAGACATCACTCTCCAGGTGAGTCTACCTGGGAGAGGGAGGACGACATGCGGGAGCGTTTCCCTTATCTTTTCGTGCCCTGAGGTATAAATTTATTTCTTTTAATTCTGTTTGTGATTTCCTGTGCTTGTTGTCTTCAATTTCGAGGACAAAATTTTTTTAAGGTGGATAGACTTGTCACCCTCACTTTTCCCAGTTAGGGGTAAAATGGTAATTTTTCATTTTATAATATTTTTGAGAATTTTATTTTATGAATATTATTATTTAATTATTATAGGAGTCGGGTTCGAATTTCATCGCATTCCGAGTTAATTCGGGACCCCGGTGAATTTCGACTTGAGCTGTAATTAGCCAGTTAGCTAACCACGGCCCACCACACTAAATTTTAGGGTTTAAGAGTTTGGACTAGTTCCCCATGAGTAATTTAGTTTAATTATAATTTTTAATTATTTTAGCAACTTCCTAAACCTAATTTGGAATTTACTTAATATTAGGCTTAGGGAGGGGCAAACTTGTAATTTACAAGTGCCCCTCACCCACACCTCACCATGCCATGGCCGGCCATGACAAGGCCCCCCCCTCTCTTCCTTCTTCACTAAGTAACACTCCTTCTCTCTCTCTCTCTCTTTCAAACTCATTTCTTCCAAGCTTCTTCCTTTTCCAACTCCATTTAGGTATGTCTTTAATTCCTAATTAAATTCTCTTTTGCATTCATGTCCCACACAATAAATGGAGAGGAGAAGATTCTCTTCCATTTGCCCACAAATTTGTAGGTTTTCCATAGAAAAATAGGTTAAGAATTTATTAGGATTTAATCATTTTGTGAATGATATATATATATATATATATATATATATATATATATATATATATATATATATATATATACATATATATATATATACATGTGTATTTATGTGTGTGTATTTATTTATGTATTTGTGTGTGTGTAGAGGAGGGTGATATTGTGTCATGGGGATGGTGGTGTTGTGAGAGTGGTGTGTGTGTGGTTGTGTTGTGTGAGGATGTGTGTGTGTTTGTGTGTGTGTTTATATATATATATATATATATATATATATATATATATATATATATATATATATATATATATATATATATAGTTATATGAGTGTATTTATATATATACATGGATGTGTGTATATGGATGTGTGTGTGTGTTATATATATATTTAGAGGGATGGATAGATATCTAGATAGATTATAGATAGATATCTAGTTATATATATATATATATATATATATATATATATATATATATATATATATATATATATATATAGAAAAATATATATATATATATATATAGATATATATATGAAGTGTATACATATAGGGAAGTAGAAGAAGATGAGAAGAAGAAGAAGAATCAGTAATAGCAGCAGCAGTTGCTGCAGGACAGCAGCAGCAGCAGCCAAGAGCTGCTGCCAGGAAAGAAACCCCCCCTAGTGTTTTGGTCTATTTAAACCCCCCCTTCACCTAAGCATATAGGTATATATATAGATATATATATATATATATATATATATATGTATTATATATGGTTGGAATCGTAGAGAAGAGTAGAAAAAGATTATGAAATGAGAAGTTAGAAAAGAATTAGAGGTTAGAAGAAAAGATAGGAAGAAGTTAGAAGAAAAGGAAAAATGCTAGAATAGAAAAAGGGAAAAACCGAGTTAGAGGGCGAAACGGAGCTCGGAGTATCCGATTGAGTTAAAACTTGGCATGGGACATGAATATATGATTTAGATTTTGTGGGTAGGCTTCCGGATGGAATTCGGGGTTGTAGGGCGCCCGTATCGCGCCGTATCGGTGCGTATCTTGAAATATTCAAGATTTTGACAACGGGCCGTATCATGGACCGAATGTCCACGTTACCTAGGTTTTTTGGTAGATATTATATGTATAGGCTAGTATCATACTATCCTAGGGAGATTGGGTCAAAATACCAAGCGTAGGTAGGCTAACTGGATAGTTGTCGAAGCTAGAATTTTACCCTTTTTAAGGGTAAAATAGGATATTGGCCTACGGCCAAGATATGAGTTTCGAAGTCCAAGATGGACTTGGATATGGGTTGTAGAGGTTGGTAGTAGTTAGAAATAGTCGCCTAGACCTAGTCTTGGCCCCGGTTGACCACGGTTGACTTTTTGGACCAAAAGTCAACTATGGGTCAACACTTTACCCAAATTAGTTCCGATTTCCATTAGACTTGTGTAGTTGACCAAAAGTCAACTATTAGTCACCATTGACCTAGGGTTGACCATGGTTGACCTAGAGTTGACCAGAGTTGACCAGAGTTGACCAGTTGACCAAAAGTCAACTGTAGGCCAACTCTTGATCCCGTTTGACTTTCTTCGACTTGTTTTGACCCGTGATGCCTGGTATGACCTAGGATTGACTTGGTTAGGCTTAGATTGACTTGATATAACTTGATTTGACCTAGATTGACTTGACAGGACTTAGTGTGACTCAGTAAGACCTAGTTTGACCTAGATTGTATATCATTCATTGTAAATCATTTCTAAACTTGTTTAAACCTAAATTAACTTATAGTATCTCATATTTAGGTCTTCTGATACCGCTCTGAGCATTGATATACCATACAGCTCAGGACAGCAGGCGAGTACATTCATTGATAGTTTTTATTATCTTGATATTTGCTATATCCGATTCAGTCGTAGTATCTTACTTGATTCTTAGACACGATAGTTCACGGACTAGTATTGTCGGATTCCTGTCATGAGATGTCATTCCTGGATTTCTTGGGATACTGGTACTTGCTTAGTCTTGATTCTCGTACTTGTATTGATGCCGATTCCTGAAGAGTACTTGCTCCCCTCTTTGGAAATCCTGCGTCATGACGTGCTATGTCCGGATCCGTATACTATTCGGAGAATGGGGAATATTATAGATAGTGTGATCAATGTCCACCTTGAGTTACTACTTGTATCATAGCTATACCCTCACCTCACGATGGGTATAGCCTGACCTGTGCTACTACTTGCTCTATAGCTTACCATCCCGGCCGGGCCGAGTCCACGTACTTGTAGCCGGTCGGCTGGAAGCCTGATTCTTGACCCATACCGATCACATTAGGCTATAATATTCTAGGCACATTTTATATTTATTTTTCTTGTCATATATCCTGTTCTGTTCTATATTCAGTACTTTCTCACCATGCATGATATACAGTTACTCACATGCTCTACATGCCTTTACATTGTACCTTGATTGGAGACTAAGTTCTGCCCGGGAGAAGAGTTACAACCCCGGTCCTTGTTTGGTTTAAGGGTTGTAACTCGGCTTCCGAACGGTTCCTAAGTCTTCATATATCTTTGTCATGTAGTTCATTATACTGTCTCTTATAGAACTTGTCAATTCACATGGAACTGCTGTTAGTGTTTGTACTTGCTCATTTTCCTGACAGGATACCGTTATGATATATTACAGATGATTCTGATGCGGACTTCTCGACCTATTATGGGCTCGAGTCAGATGGTATAGCCTTAGATCGTGGCCTTATAGTGGAGCCACTAGATTTTGTACTTCCAGAGTAGTGTAGGTTAGCTAGGTTTGACTGGACTGCGATCCAGCTAGCTTATCAGACTATAGTTTCTATATTCTATTTTGATACTCTGGGATGTTGTATATATCTGGGCTTGTATTGGACTCTGCACTTATTTACTCTTCATCTATCATATGTCTTTCCTCTGAGCTATCTACCTTAGTTTTATTCTGTGATTGAGACTGTATTGATATGTCACCTCCATTCGGAGAGTATATACTGTACAGGTACATTTTAACTGTTAGTCGTAGGTATTTACAGACGTTATATACAGCGTTCTACCGCCGATTCTGCGGCGTAGGCTGGACGTACCCACTTCTCGTGCCCCTAATCAGGGTGCGGGTCGTGACAGTAATTTCCTCACCTATCATGGCGTGCGTCTTGGTACACCCTGATAGTCTTTTAAAATACCCGGCCTTACGTCCCCTGGTGGCCAAGCCCGCACTCAGGCAGCCCGTAAGCCATCTTTTGATTCTGCCTAGGCCGGCATATCCCCCCTTTGATCATGCCGCGGAATTCCTTTTTCTTCACGGCCACGGCACCGCCACCCCTCGCCCGAGCCGTTTGTCCACGACCATTTCGTATTAACTTGTCTTTTTAACTTAACGACTGTCTCTGAGCCGTAGGCTAACCCTTAGCCTTAATTCGTTATCGACCAGGTTGGCGTCCGTGCAGCGCGGGTAGTGAGCCCCGTTGCACGTGTCCGTCATACCTGTCGCTAACCATTTCTGTCCTTCTTATCTTTTATTCATTCTTTCTTTCACTTGTCCATTCATTCGTTTATTCATTCATTCACTTATTCGTTTACTCTTTCATTCATACATTACGCAACTCCTTGTGCGGGAGTCGCCTTGGCGACCCATCGGTCCCATAGCCTTTCAATGTTGCTATACTCTACTCGGAACGACTATATTGATAGTCTTTCTATTTCATTGTTGTAACCCATTCATTGTTTCATTGTTGGACGTTATAAGGGACTTGAACGTAAGCTTGTGCCTCAGCACGAGCGTGGAGCACGGTGCGAGAGTTCTCGTATTTTCCATGTTCTTTTCCATATTCTATACAAGCATGCAAGATGGGATTATTCCCTTAGCTAGGTGCGTTGAGTCATTTATTAACATGCACGGTGTTATCGCCTAGCGATTTCAGTGATAGTGTCCGTATTGTTATGTGTCTAGGCTAAGCAAAGACGGGTTCATCGGAGCCACCCACCTTAGCGATGTTCGCATCGGCCGAGCGATACTCCGAGCACGCCTTTGAAAGTCTAAGTCTGGATTCATCTTGACGGGTCAATGTAAGCCTTGCATCGATTCTTCTTCAGGTCGATGCCAACTCTTCGGGGCGACGGCTCGTTTGAGTCGTTGAACTTGCCGTTTGAATCGACGTTCCGCTAGGGCCTAGCGGGTCATTACACATGCCAAATCTTTTAAGCACTTTATCGATATAGCTCTTTTGTGATAATCCAAGAATACCTCGAGAACGATCTGGTGTATTTGAATTCCTAATACAAAAGAGGCGTCACCAATATCTTTCATCTCAAAGTTATTTGATAGAAATTTCTTAGTGTCATGCAATATGCCTATATCATTTGTGGCAAGCAGTATGTCATCAACATACAAAACCAAAAAAAATAATTTTACTCCCACTGAATTTGTGATACACACAATCTTCAATAACGTTTACCTCCAAACCAAACGAGGTAACAACTTGGTAAAATTTATAGTACAACTGACGAGAAGCTTGCTTGAGTCCATAAATGGATTTTGTCAATTTGTAAACAATATTATTTGGATCTTTCGACTCAGTTTTCTGGCTGCACCATATAAACAGTTTCGTCAATGTTACCATTGAGAAATGTCGTTTTGACATCCATTTGATGTAACTCAAGATCAAAATGTGCAACATGTGCTATAATTGTTTTAAAGAAGTTTTTCAAAGATACCGAAGAGAAAAACTCTTTAAAATTAATCCCAAAATTTTGAGTAAAGTCACTAGTTACAAGACATACTTTATACCTCTCCACATGACCCTTCGAATCCTTCTTGGTTCTAAATGTCCATTTGCAACCAATGGATTTCATACTTTTTGGTAATGGGACAAGTTCTTAAACTTTATTGTCTTGCATGAACTTATACTCCTTATTTATTGTATCAATCCACTTTGAGAACTGGAACTTTCTATGGCCTGACGGAAGTTGATTAGATCATCTTCCAGTATCCACAGTCTTCTTCACGTTCCTAGAGAAATATGACAATATTATCCGAAATTATATTTCTCCTTTCTCTGGTGGACCATCTTAATATTACCGGTTCTTGAGGTTGTTGAGTTTGTTCCTTAGGAATAATTACCTTATCTTGAATGGGGTGCCGCTACGTTGTCGTTGTTAAGGTATCTCAACAACGACTTATAGAGGTAATTCGACATTGTCTTATTGAGACTCTGAATTCACTTCTTGGTCATGACATGTATAGAATCCTGCACATCGTCAAAAGTGATAGTAGGAATCGTAATTGATTCATTCTCAAAGACAATGATCCTGACTTTATTTCTCCCCTAAACTCAACATCCTCAAAAATATTACACTTCTCGTCTCAAATTTTTTTTTCTCTTAGTGTGGGATTGTATAATTATCAACCCCTTGATCTGTAGCATAACCAATAAAGTAGCTGCTTATAATTTAACTTTGATCTGTCTTCCCATTACACATTCAATATAAACATTAAAGTCTATAAAGTCAATGGAATCCAAATCTCATCATGCACAAATCGTTCAACTCTATTTCTAGAGAAGTGACCTAATGCTTATGTCATACTGAGGCTAAAAAATATATTGTTAATTTTTCATTTAGTACCACATGACTTCACTTGCAAGGTTTCATTATAAGATGCAATAGTTTCAACTGAATATAGGTTATCATAAAACTTTAAGGGAACCGTTACCAATAATATTTAAATTTAAAGATAGACTAAACTTATTCTTTCGAAATGAACAATGATAACCAGATTTGTTCATTAAGAAAACTGAAACTGAATTTCGTCTAAAAGACGGTACAATAAAAGTGTCTATCAAATCCAAATAATAATCGGTTCCTAAAAATAACCTAAAATGTCCTATTGCTTTCACATCTACCGAATTGTCGTCACCCACATAGATGTATCTTTCACCATCAATTGACTTTCGGTAACTCAGGCAACCTTGTCTAGAACATTAATATGGGTAGTCCCACCAGAATCTAACTATCATGAGTTTCTTGGTACTAAATCTAAATTAACCTCAGAACAGATCAAATTTAGAAATGTACTTTTCTTTATACGCCATGCGTGGTACTTTATACATTTGTTCCTTATGTGTCATGTCTTATCACAAAAGAACAACCCTTAGTTTTATATTGTTGTTTCTTTTGATCTGGACCCTTAGCAGCTACTGTATTCATTTCTTTTTGCCCTTAAAGTTTATCCCATTAAACATGAAAATTAAAATCTTATTGGCAGATATTTTAACAACATTAACTGTAAAGAGAACAAAGCAACAAAAAACAAACATGCTCTAACAAAGCGTAAAATATAGTCAAACAAATTCAAATAATGGTGAACCCCATCTCAAGATACCTAGTACATCATTAATATCAAGTCTTTGGACAGTGATATTAACTGCAAGTGGTATTCTTGGTGTAATGATCAAACATTGACAATAAGTCATGTCAAATAAAATAATGGAGAATAGATTGCATCAAATATTACAACTCAAATAAGCATGTGAATAATTAAAATATTACAACTCAAATAAGATAATCATAAGCATGTGAATCTCTTTACATGATTCAAACAAATATTCTTAATTTGACTAAACTGAGCATTGTCAACATAATAAAATTCACATAATATTTTACTGAAGATATGGACCAATAGATTGCTTCAAATAACCCATAAAGATTATATTAAAATAATCTGCTGAAGATATGTACGTCAATAGATTACATCAAATATATGACTTAGAGCATAAATTTATTGGAAACTAAATTTATGCCAAACATAAAATTGTCTATATTTGATTCCAATTTGTCCTCCAATGATCAACTTAGATTGGAAAATACTCTAAATTGAGTAACACCAAATATCTATCAGCATGAGTAATTAGAATCTAACCGACATTCCATATTATCACATGTCCAACAATACGTATATTCATGCATATTTAATATAATGGAGAATTTCTACGGTCATTATCACATGCGTCCATATCTAATATTTAAGCATGAACTGAGAGATCATTACTATACATAAATTATGAATTCTATCAAGATTTTGTTAATATGGCGATCAAAACAACGAAGGATTGACAACAAATCAATGTACTTGTAAGCAATGGAGAAACATGTATGCAAAAAATAAAATAAATAAATTATGATGTGCAAACATGTTGGAACAGTTGTTTATGTACGGAAACAACTCAGAACTAGAAGACAAGATCCCAATAGTTGTTCTCTTTATTTAGCCATCTAGTACAACACTAAGAAAATATATAAATTATATTCCACCATAAATTATAACCCACCATGTGTAGTACTGCCAACAATTTTGATCAAACAACACAAACATAAGTGCCATCCTAGTCCATTAATTATGGATGTATCGTTTGGATACATGTCCAGCATGATCTGGCCGGAACAAAATTTTATTCGTGTATCAAGAAATCAGTTATTGAGAAACTGTAGATCTAATATTCGTGTATCATAAATATTATTTTATGAACCATTGGAACCCTAAATTAAAATTAGAATGAAGGATCTATGATTTTTGAACAATAACAAAAAATTGATTCTGAAATTTCAACCTCATAAATCAAACAGGAAGGCTCTGATACTACTTGTTAGAAATTTTCTTGTACCCTGTCGATTCATGAGATGAAGAACATAAATTAAATTGCGGAAGCGTACCTGAATCCATTGCTAGGCTTGAAGGATCTTGAAACGGTCGTCCTTTTATGGGGTTCGATCTTCCAACTTCCTACGACCCTTAATGACAAAAAGGAATCCGAATCCTTTGTCCCTCTCTTTCTGTTGATGGGGATGCAGAAGTGAAAAAAGAGAAAACCTCTCTTTTGGTGGTTGTATAAGTTGGGGGCCATAACCCTAATGAATACACACACGCACACACACACACACACACACACACACACACACACATATATATATATATATATATATATATATATATATATGTGTGTGTGTGTGTGTGTGTGTGTGTGTGTGTGTGTGTGTGTGTGTTGATATTTCTAATTTGGCCCCTCATCAAATTAGAATTATCTCCGGTATCTACACATTAATTCCATGACAATTATACTCTTAAGCCAATTTTTCAAATAGACCACTTTAATTTGGCTTAATTATTTAGATAGCCCAACACAATTAATTTTACATGTGTGGCCCATATTATTGAATAATTCCAACATCGTCAACTTCGGTTAGGGAGATTGCTACGGGTTGGTGAGCGATTTCAATTGTAATCTCTTTCTTTTCTTCTTGAGTGTGGTGAGTTGAGTGTGGTGATGGGATTTAACCTATTAGGACAAAGGGTTCAACATTAGTTTTTGTCAATCTTGTAATTTCATCTGAGTTATAGAGATTAGGATTTGTCCAGGTGACGTAGTCACCGCCATATACTTATCTTTATCTGTGCTTGGTGTCCGTTAGACGGGGGTTGGTTATTTCATGTGGGTTAGCCTAAGTTTCCGCTGCGGCAACGTCTCGGACACGGTATCGGAGCGCAGGAGGGCGTATCTGATTCCCAACACTTACTTCTAAATTAAAATCCTGAGCCGTTTGGTTCGCAGAATGGAAAGGAAAGGAAATTAATTCTTTGGTATTTTCATTTCTTTGAAAAATTATAATTTTCATCAAATTTTCTTTTCGGTGTTTGGAAAGACCGGGATTATTGGCGAAATATATCTTTACTTTCCATTATAGCGTTTGTTGTTTGTAAGAAAATGAAACAAAATCAAGTCAATTTTTCAATAATACTCTCGTGCTAATGAGAAAAATTATTACTCAAGAATATTTTTGTCTAAAATGTATTATGGATAAAAATGGTAAGTTATACTTTTAAGCAGGGATATTTTAGTCAAAAAGTTTTGTAATAAATGCAGAAAAGTTGGAGGGAAAGTGATTCCTTAGATGGATGGGGGAACCACTTTTTACCTATTTTCCTAACTCTTGGGAATCATTTTTCCTTTCCAACTTGTTTCCTTTGGCTTCCAAACACAGGAAAGGAATAACTTTTCTTTTCCAAGCAAAAATACTGGTAACCAAACAAGGCCCTTGAATGTTTGGTAGGAAAGTCATTCACTTATGAGTCCATTTTTGTTCACCCCCCAAAACTGTAACTTTTGTTCACCCTCCAATCATATGGTAACATGTGATAAATCTTAAGTCAAACCAATCTTGGAATATACAAAATCACTGTCAAAGTGGTTTTAGTTGTCACATGTCACCATGTGATTGGGGGATGAACAAACACCATAGTTTTGGACGTGAACAAAAATGGACTCATTGATTTATTGTATTTGGATGTCGAAAATAGGAGTAGAAAAGAAAAATAGTGACCAAATAAAAAAAAAATATCGAAGAAAATAGTTTTCCCACCCATCTTAAGAATCCATTTTTCCACCCCCAACAATTTATTTATTTTTCTTTTGATTTTTTTGGTCTTTCCAAACACCATTATTTATTTTTTTTAATTTTCGATGAGAATTATAATATTCTTTGATTAATTGAATTGGTCTGACTATGCTAAAGCCTACCAAACGCACGAATTTGGAATTAATTCTCGATTCAACTCACCCCATCAATTCATTGAATCCAAATCCGCAGTAAACAAATGCAAACATTAAATTTTCCCCGAAAATAAAGATATTCCACAGGGGGACTATTTTGAAGGAAATCCAAGAAAAAGAGAGAGAGAGAGAGAGAGAGAAGAGAGAGAGAGAGAGAGAGAGAGAGAGAGGAGAGAGGCTCCTGCGCTCTTCTGCTAACAGGAAGGGCAGTGGTAATGGAAAAAACTCCGACCCCATTTTTTTTCCTTTTCTCTGACAGTTTCTTCTGGTCGGTAGCGGTCAGTTTTCATCCACTTGTCATTTATTAGAGTTTGTAACATGTTCCTGAACGAAACTGTTGAAAGAGTCAGCCAACCGTTCCTTTTAGTTTTAGTCCCATTTTTGAACAAACAAACCACTGCTAGGAATCCTCATTTGTATGTTGATTATAAACGTACATGTACACATAACTGCAGGTGATCTTCATTTCAAGGTCGAGAGGAGTCGGGATGGACAGTATCAAGGGAGAACCCGAGTTCGGGCCGACGCACTTCGAGCTCAACACCGGGGCGAAGATACCGGCGGTCGGGCTGGGGACGTGGAGGGCCGAGCCCGGGCTGGTTGCCAATGCTGTCATTGCTGCAGTGAAGGTGAATTTTTCCCATGTGTATGCTTCCTCTTTGAGAAATAGACAAATTTAAAGGGTTATTTAGTTTTAGGGTCTTCTATAATATTGGAAATCTGAGTTTAGGTCTCCATATTGTCCAGAAGAGGGTTTGGGTCTCGTCCTGATTGTTACTTGTGCTGACTGTTGGATCTCGTTTAGGTCTCCATGATATTCAAACTTTGCGTCTCGTATAATATTCGAAATTTGCATTTAGGTCTTCATTTTGGATGTTAGCACAAGAGGACGAGACCCATACCCTCTTCTGGACAATATGGAGACCTAAACACAAATTTCCAATATTCAATGATACCCTAAAACTAAGTAACCCAAATATTAAGTACATTTTCGTCAGAATTTACATGATTATATAAGACTGTGCAGAGATTCGTGACCTTTTTTTTTGTATTCATTACTAAATTGAGTCACAAATTGGGATTGACTATAGGGCATAACTTCACTTTGAGAATTAGAAACTCTTGATTAATTAACCATGAAATTGGGATTGACTATAGGGGGCATAACTTCACTTTGAGAATTAGAAACTCTAGATTAATTAACCATGAAATTGGGATTGACTATAGGGCATAGCCTCACTTTGAGAAGGCTCCTCCACAGAAGAAATGGCCAAAAAGAGTCTCTGATCAATTGCTGCCATGACATGCCTCTTCTTATTAATTGGTGCCAAATTTCTAGCCCCGGTTGTCTTCAATAAGGCTTACAAGAAAGGAGAAGTCATAATTCACTGATTGGGAGCTCTATCTTATTGGTTATGATTTCGAACTCGTGCTTTATGTAACCAAGGAGTCACCCTTCAAATGCACTTAGTCTAGAATTAGAAGAAGAAGAAAGAAAAGCGGATGCAGACAATTGCATTGATCTTCTTTAAGTATGCATTTGGTTATAGAAATTAGAGAGGAAATGAAAGAGCAAGCAACGACAAGAACAAAGCCTTTATCGCATATTTGTTATGTCTCCTACATTACTAGATGTGACATTCTCAAAACTTTAATCTAAGTAGGAATACCTGGTAGTTCAAGCAGATTCTTTAACTAGAATCCTATTGCTCTTAAATGGCACATTTATTTGTTCAAATTGCACATGTCGAAACCATCTCAAAATATTTTCTCTAGTATTATCCTCAATTAGGCTTCTGCGACTTCCGAGAAATTCATTCATTTGTTGTACTATCCAGTAAGTAATCTATGACCACTCATACATCTCATTTCTCATTTCAGCTAAGCTTACTTTTATTTTTTACTGTTTCTTAAATTTCCAACATTCTGAATCTTAGAGCATGCTTGGTCTATTCTTCAACTTTTATATAATTTTACTTTCAATTTCAAAGATATTCTAGCACCAATATGCACTCCAGAAACAATCCACCTCAACCATACTACATACTTATATAAAATACTTACTTCTTAACCTTTACGTTGTAATGAAGTATATGATCTTAATTAATAGCAAAACCGATCACACTTAGCCGTATATGGACTACAATTCGTCTTGACATTCAGCTGAACTATATTTCATATACTTTGTTTGTGTTGGTGTTTTTACTTTCCTCTAGGAACTTTTAGTCCCACATTGGAAAACCACCAAAGTGTATATCTCAATATAAAGCTATGCTTGTGTTGGAGTATGCACATGGGGTGATGTGGCACATGTGGATTGATTTTTCTAGAGGGTTAAGTTTAAATCACAAAGAACAAGTCTTTGTTTTGTCACTCTTTGGGTTCCATAGGAGCCAAGTCCCGTAGGGGCTTAGCGACTCGGACTCGGACGAAGGGCGTAAAGTGGCGCTTTGATGACGTACTTTGTACGTCAGCATCGTCGCATGGCACTCGTGCGCTCCTTTTATGCGCGGGTTGCATGCACGGTTGCTTGCTAAGGCATCTATGTGTCAACGCGCACAAGCATCAGGTGCTATGCGTTATGGCGGCTAAGCGTCAGGCGCTATGCGTCATGGCGGCTAAGCGGTCAGGCGCTATGCGTCATGGCGACTAAGCGTCCAGGCGATATGTGACATGGCGCCTATGCGCTTTGCGTCTGTGCACCTATGCGCTAGGCGCTGCATTGGCGGTGCACGTGGCTCTGTCAGCGTGTGGCGCAGGACGGCGCTGTCGGCTCGCGATACGCTGCAGTGTCGGTGACTAGACCCGGATTCGTGGGATTTAGTTGGCCAGCGCGTATGCGCGCATAAGCATTCTTATGTGCGCATTGGTGACAGCCTGCTCTATAAATAGAGCACCACTCTTCTAGTTGAAGGGTTGAAAAAAGAGTGAAATCGAGAGCCACCAAATCCACTCCAGAAAGGTCTATGCGCCTCTGCAGCAGCAGCAAGTCTATGCGTGCATAGAGTTTTTGTTCCGAAGTCTTTTCGAAGGTGACGAAGAGCGTGCTAGAGATTCATATTTGAACTTGATGGTTCTTGGGGGCAGATCGCGTATAGGGCAAATCTTGCTTTGAGCACCGGTGACTTGTTCACCGCAGCGAGAAGTTTCTCTTTGTGTTGTTTTGTTGTTGTTTTTGTTCTATCTCATTGTAGCGTCTGCGAACGTAAAGAGAAGAACACTTTTCACTTTGTTGTTGTATTTTGCATTTTCTTGAAGTCAGTTTATAACCCTTTTTAGTGCTTCATTTGAGTTGGCTAGAGTGCAGACTTTGTGTCTCGCGAAAACTGTACGCTCTCTTGGTGTTGGCAAGAGTGCAAACTTTGTGTGTTGCAAAAACTCTTCGTCTTCCTTGGATCTCTCCACTCGTTAGATCTGACTTCGGGAAAAACAGTTTGTCCTATTAATTCCTTCCACTTTTAAAACATGAAGGTAATCGTTAAAACACAGTTTTTCTCTTGTTTGGTATCTAAAGATGTAAAATATAAAAAAAAAGCCAGGATAATTTTTGGGAAACTGGATACAGAAAAGAAAGCTAAATATTTTTTTCTTCTGGAATCCTTTTAAGCTTACTTTCTTTTGAAATTGATGGAGCCAACCACATTAGTGACAGGCTGAAACAAATTGAATTTGGAACACATTTTTTGTTTATTCTCATATATTGAGATCCCATGGCAAAAAATGGCAAGTACTTGACTTTTGCTTATGAAGCTATCTTCAAATTAGTAATTGGTGAATTTTAGTGTTGAGGTCATGATAACACATACATTTCTTTTGCAGGCAGGTTATCGGCATATCGATTGTGCTAAGGTGTATGGGAATGAAAAGGAGGTAATTACATTGCTACTTCCTTCAACACTGAGCTTCTTCTTTTTATTTAAGAAAAACAAGAAGCTGCTTTGGTAACTGATTTCCTGATTTCAGCTTTTATCACTGCAATAATTCATACTAACCTTTTTTCTATGAAGTACTTACACAGTGAGTTAGGTGAAAATTAGTTAATCTTGGCACAAGCATGTCAAGATAAGATGCAACATCATTTATGACACGTCGATCATTTTTGCAGATTGGGAATGCACTAAAAGAACTCATTTCTAATGGAGTCGTGACGCGCAGTGACCTCTGGATCACTTCTAAGCTCTGGTATAATCAACCAGAAAACTCAGTTCCACGTTTGATCTAGGAATACTTAAAGAGAATTCCGATGTTCAGTTATTTTAGCTTGGTTATAGATGTTTAAGATATCAGCTTAAGAAAATATGAGGTTTAATGATATTCCCAAATTTATAATGATGACTTCTTTTTTCTGATATAAAGTGAGCTAAATATTTTAGATTTAATAGTTTGGGAGGAAATTACAGAAAGTCTTGACTATCTATTATAGAGCAATTTCCTACTCCTTTCAATACGAGTTTTCTTCATGTACAGAAATCTAAATTACATTTGAAAGGCTTATATCCGACTATAATTACTTAAACTGTTTCTACTGTAAATAGTTTCCTTCCATGGATTTCTTCGCATCTCTCACGCTCTAGTTCATCCTCTCTCAGTATATTTGCAGTCAAATTCGACATGCATTTCAAATACATTCTTTCTTATATAAATTTACTAGATATTGTACATGTGCAACTTTAGTTCTCTCCCAACAATTTTCTTATGTTCTTTTAAGTTCTCATCAAATTTTCTATCAGAGAGTCTTTCTTCAAAAGTGGAAGTTATTACTAGTTACTAAAAACTTTTTCTTTTCTATAGATTTCTGTCGTCTAGATAATTCCTCGTCTCATCCTGTTTGCTTTTTCTTAACAGGTGCAGTGACCATGCACCAGAGGATGTTGCCAAAGCACTAAGTAGGACGCTAGAGGACTTGCAGCTTGACTACATCGACCTCTATCTCGTATGGTTATGAACTTCCTTTGCATTCAAATTCAATCTATAGGTCCTACACAAGGAGATGACCTTTTTTTTTTTTAAATTTGATATAAGAGATGATCTGAAATTTATCAACTGGAACAATGAGCGCAGATCCACTGGCCAATTAGGACTAAACCAGGCTCTGACAGGTTCGAGCAAGGAGCCATACTCCCCCTATGCCTCGCTGACACATGGACTGCCATGGAGGGGTTGTATGCATCCGGGCAGGCCCGTGCCATTGGAGTCAGCAACTTCTCTACCAAGAAACTGCAGGACCTTTTATCCCATGCCAAGGTGCCGCCAGCGGTCAACCAAGTCGAATGCCATCCCATCTGGCAGCAGACTGGCCTACGTAACTTCTGCAAGTCCACTGGCATCCATCTCTCGGTAAGGCATACCGTTACCGATTTCTTGATTCAAACCACAATTAAAATGGATTGGAACTTGCTGCTCTATAGACGCTACTGTTCTTTTAACCCTTGTTTTCGGGTACAGGCATATTCGCCACTGGGATCACCTGGGTCATGGATCAAAGGGGAGGTACTGAAGGAACCAATCCTATTAGAAATTGCAGGGAAGCTGAATAAGTCTGCGGCGCAAGTGGCTCTTCGTTGGGGAATTCAGAGTGGTCACAGCGTGCTCCCGAAGAGCACAAGTGATGCCAGAATCAGGGAGAACTTTGACGTATTTAGCTGGTCTATACCTCAAGATCTCTTTGCAAAGTTTTCAGAAATACAACAGGTAACCAACATTGCCGATGTGCATATAACCAAAGGAACAGGGGCGGAGCCAGGATTAAAATTATGGAGGGGCCGTGCTACTACATATAGTAATCCTTAAAGTTGTTATGTTAATTGGACTTCAATAGCAAAAAATATACTAAAACTTCAAAAATGAACAAAAAAATAAAACCAATATTTTTAAATTGTTACAAAAGAGGAAGCAAAACATTATACATAAAATATTTGATTATGTGAGAGGTGAGATTTGAACTTGCAACCTCTAAATTACAAGCCCAAAACACTACCACTGCTAACTTATTCTTTGTACATTAGAGGGTCAAAATAATATATAGTCTAAAATATTTGATTCTGTATAATAATTAACATTTTTTTTTTAAAGATTGGGGGGGCCACCCGTTGGACCCTATACTGATCCGCCCCTGCAAAGGAACAGGTTTGTCAGTGATCTTTTTCTCTTTCTGGTAAAACACGAGCTTAAATATAATTACATTATAACCGTATTGAGTTGGTCAAAACATAACAACCTGATCAAGATTGTGTAAACAATATTGTGATGGCTTACTAAAAGTTAATCCTTTAATTTGCTACTTCATCTTTTTCTTACTTTCTCGCAAGAAACTTATTTTCTATTTTGGCTGATGGTTATTCTCAAGTTGACTTTTACTATTTAAAGTAACTATTTATTAATTTAGTGTTCGACATTGTAGCTCGTTCAAAAGTTACTTTAAGAAGTTGAATATCACAAGCAAATCATTTTCTTACAACTTTTATCAGGACTATTTTTTATGTACAATATGTTAGGGTGTTTATATGTAAACCAAAATGTTTCTTCTTGCTAATGTATGTCAGGGGCAATGATGCTCATCTAGTACACTAAAGTAAATGATCATGAGAGTTTTTTTTTTCCTTCTAATGTCAATAATATACTCATCATGTTGAACTGGACGCAGACAAGGTTGCTTCGAGGGGAGTTTGCAGTCAAAGAAGCCGACAGCCCATACAAGAGCGTTGAAGATCTCTGGGATGGTGAAATATGACTTGATGAAGTCTTGGAGATTTTGGTTCTTAGAACTTCATCCTGATCATAATATAGCTAGTTCTTTTACAAGAAAAAGATGAATCATTTTTATCAGGAAAAATATTTCTTAGCATGCAACAATTGATTGTTGTTGGAGGAAATTTTACAGTTCTTCATTACAGATACAATTTATAGTTCATTTACAAGTACTCTACATTTTTTCCAGCTATTTAACAATGATGAAGTATGTTTTTGGGAATATATTGTCAGCTATGCTGTAATTATTTGTTATATTTTTTTTCTCGCTTGGTTTCCAGATTGCGAAATGTATTCTTCCAGTTCATAAGAATGAATTATGGGAGTACTAGTTCAAGAGATGTTGCACAAACTTGATTTTACAATGTCGTCAGAATTGATCTTGAATTGACTTGTGGGATCTATAAGATTAATATCAGGATAAAAGTTGTTAATCTTGTCAGGTGAACAGACTATGCAGATTTTTCATATCAAGATGGATCTTCAGGATCCCATGTTAATTAATGTGTTGTACGACATAAGCTCACACCCAAATGATCCGATGATGACGTAAATCACAAAGCACAAATAACCAAACAATAACAACCAATAGCACAACACACAAACTCGCAATATAATGTTGTTCGACTTAGCCACTAGGACAAGGAGAGTAACTTTATTGAATCAACAAGAGAATCTTACAGGGATTACACAAACATATACCATATTGTGAAATCATCTCTCAACGAGATCTCCAACGAGCTCTCTCTTCTTCCTCTAAGGTGATCCATTTAATGGCTTTCTTAGCAAGAACCAAGCAAAGCCTCATTTTCTTCAAGCCAAGCCTTTAGTTAGGGCATGAGAGAACCCTTAAACATGATCTCCGTCCAATCACTAAGTTAGGAGCAATCTTGACTGTTGAAAGAAACAACCTTAGATCTGAATCTTTCAAAGAATTTACCAATCCCCGACTCACCAGTGTACTGATGGTATGCCGATGGTATCGGTGGATTTTTAGCCCTCCAGAACTTGTTGGACCAAATTCATGCTTTTATTGGGAGTAAGGTGGTATGATACTCTTGGCTCTTTAGAGCCTCGTATCACTGCTTCAACTCCTCTTAGGCTTCTCCGATCAATAGACGACGTCCACGGCACTCCGTAGTTGAAGATGAACCATATACAACAATCTACATCTTGAATTGTTGTTCAACTAGTCATTTCATGAGAATGGTGTCGACCATTTCATGATAATGGTGTCGGTCGACAATCTACACATTTGCTTATCGTTCAACTAGCCATTTCATAAAATTCCTACAGTTTTCTTAGCTCTGATACCAATTTGTTGTACGACACATGAAAGCTCACACACAAATAACCTTAAGACGATAAGAATAACAAGACATAAATAACTGAACAATAGCAACCAAGAACACAACACGAGACACATAATCAACAAGAAAACCTTAGGATTACACAAATATATACTTTAGTGCGAAACCCTCCCTCAACGAGAGTATCCAACGAGCTCTCTCCTTCCTCTTGATGACTCCTTCAATGGCTTCCTTAGCAAGAACCAAACTTCCTTTTCTTCAAGCCAAGCCCTTAGGGGATGAGAGAATCCTTAAATATGATATCTCACAATCCCTAAGTTGGGGGCAATGTTCATCTTTGAAAGAAGCAACTTTATATCTGAACCGTTCCTACAATCCATCAGTTTTTGACTCACGTGTACCGACAGTACAATCGATCACTAGTGCAGGTGTATTTTGTGTTGGAGATAATCTTGTTTTAGTTATTCTGTTTTCTTTGTTATTATGTTTTCTTTGTTTGTTAGATTGTTAAGTTGTTTGTTAGACAACCCTGATCTTCTCATCCTGGTGTTCCCTCTTTGTTAGTTTGGATGTTTAGCTATATATACAGCTATCAATTAACTCAATAAAAAATGAGAAATTTTGAGTTGCACCCCAATTGCTTTACCCAAATTTAAGGTGCACCCAACACAATTTTCATAATGCAAGACACCCCTCACTTTTGACGGTTTCCGTCCTTCGTTAACGGTCAACTCCTTTGACCCATTTTTTGGACGAAAATGTCCACTTCTTTTCCGTGACCCCCAGTTCTAAGACACACCCCGCTGAGCGCATGCCTCCGCTGGTTGCCGCCCACTCCCCCCCCCCCACCCCCGCCCGCCACGCGCTCCCGCTAGCGGCCAGCCGCTGCTACTGTTGTTGTTGCTACTGCTGCCGTGCCACCCTCTCTCTCCTCCCGTGCCATCCTCTCTCCCCTCTCCGACGCAGCGGCGGTGGCAACCTCAGTAGCAGTAGCGGCAGTAGCAGCGAGGAAGAAGACAGGGGAGGGGGGCGGAGCGGGGGAGGGGCGCGACAGCCGAGCGGGGGCACGGGGGCACGGGGGCAGCGGAGCGGGGGCAGCGGGGGAGCGGTGGTGGTGTTGGTGAAGGTGGTGGTGGCGGTGGTGGTGGTGATGGTGATGGTGATGGTGAAGGTGGTGGTAGTGGTGGTGGTGATAGTGAAGGTGGTGGTAATGATGGTGGTGGTGGTGGTGGACGCGGCAGCGGCGGGGGCGGGGGCACGGCAGGGACGCGGCGGGAGGAGGAGGAGGAGGGATTAAGATTATGATTTGGATTTGGATTTGTGAGTGAGAAGACGAGGGTATTATCGTCAAAAATTATGGGTCAAAGGGTTTGACCGTCAGCTATGGACGGTTTCCGTCAAAAGTGAGAGAATTCGTACATTATGGTAAAGCAGTGGGATGCACCTTAAATTTGGGTAAAGCAAATAGGATGCGACTCAAAATTTCTCATAAAAATTTTAAGTTGGCTTACTTCCCACAAAACCTGTGCTCTGTTTCCTCTTTACCTGGGCTGTCTACTACATTTTGGACATCCAGAACTTACTAAAACGAATTCATATGTTACTTATACTTTTGGGGACCACATATCGTTGCTTCGAATTTTTCCATGCCTCTTCAATCATCAGACAATGACACTCGACGTACTTCGTAGTTGAACATCAACCATATACAACATAATTGTAATTTTCAACGTGTCTTTGGGCACTGCCAGTGAAGTCTCTTGTCATGCATACTAGGGTTTATGATTACAATCAAAGGTCCCCAACAACATGAACATGATGACCTTAATTTATCAATGACAGCTTATAGTGTGCGCAATTATAACATTGGCGAGCCAATATCTGAATGATTGTACCGGATACTCAACGCACTAATCTGTGTAGATACGTGTGACATGTAATCCATGTCATGAGGCTCTGTCACTCCCAACGGAGACATACTATACACGATGAAGGGGCCACCATCGTAGGCATAACTAAAATAGAATTAGTATGTGCTATGCACCACCCCAAATACAAAATAGTTTTGGTGTAGTGATTATAATGTTAGATATTTACATTAGAGGTCTTTAGTTCAATTGTTGGTGATAATAACAATTTTTTTGTTATATTTATTTTTATTTTAGTTTCTTAATTTCTTCTACGTATTGTATGGAGCTCATTTTAAAAGTTGGCCTCGGACCCCTTGACCTCATGGCTAACCAGGGTCATTTGGTTGCCAGTAAATAGAGGTATAGCATACAACTACAAATGTTGTAGTAGTTGACGCATTTCTGGTGGTGCTTGATTGTTGTAAGTAAATCTGATTACTAAACAGCACAGCCACGTTTAATTCCCAATTGTGTTTGGATGTAAAAAAAAAATGAGCAAAATGATTCTGAAAAAAGAAAGAAGAGGGAGATGGTTCTTCCCACCCATCCAAGGATTCACTTTTCCATACCAAAAATTCACTTCCCTCTTCAATTTTCTGTTCTTTGTTTTTTCCAATACCGAAAAGAAAAATTAATAAAATTACAATTTTTTAAAGAAAAGAAAAGAAAGAATTAATTACCTTTCCTTTCAATGCCTTACCTTTCATGCAAATCTACATAGCATGATCATTGCTCTTTTAATTTCCTCTTGTAATCAAATTTCTAGTTTGTATACATGCATATGTGTCTTAAGCCCTCAAGTAAGAACAGAGGGAATTTAAAACCAAATATACTATTTGGCTTCCAAAAAATTTGGGTGATAGCATCTCCCGTTATGTGGCATATAACATGGCTGATGACATGCCAACTGACATGGCAAAATAAAACATTAAAATTAATATTAATATTAAAATTAATACTAATATTAAAATAAATATTAATATCAAATTAACATGAACATTAATATTAAACTTAACATTAACATTAATATTAAACTTAACATTAACATTAACTTTAATATTAATATTAATATTAATATTAATATTAACATTAATTAACATTAATTTTAACAGTAACATTAAAATTAGCATTAACATTAACAATAAAAACTTTTTTGGTAATTAATTTTTTTGGTTAAAACATGAAATGTCAGCTGCCATGTCAGTTGCCATGTCAGATGCCATATAATGGGAGATAGCATCACCCAAAAATTTTGGGAGCCAAATAGCATATATAATTGATTTAAAACAAGAGAAAGTAAAGGCCATGCATGGACACCCATCAACCATCGCAAAATTGAACAAGTTTTTGATATTAACGGCTACAAACTAACCTTGTAGCATGATCCCACAAAATGGACAAAAAAAACATTAATAGTACTTCCATGAGAAAGAACTCGAGCTAATTATTAATGAAACTCACTACCTCCTCCTCTTCTCTTCTCCTCTATTAGTTGTGTGATGGGTTCGACTTGCTCGGAGGCATCTTCTTTAGGCTTGCGTCGACTGCCTTCACTGGTTTCTTGATCACTCCTGCAGGAACGATCTTCTCCGAAGCCAAAGGCTGAAGCAGCCTCCTCGGCTGGGCGCTTGCTCTTACAGACTTAGTCCCCTTGTCAGCAAGCGGCGACAGGAAGCCTACGAGAAAGTGGAGAAGAAACAACAAGGAAAGAAGAGAGAGAACTTCGGAAAGGGTCTTCATGATGGTGATATTTTCTGAGGAAGAAAGTATTATTAAGAGGGAATTGTTGATGATGGCAGGAAGTTGTCCATATATATAAGTATCGTGACAAGTCTTACAGTATGTAAACCTTCTGCTCTCGGTTCACTTCCCATAGAATTAAGCTGTTAATTCTGAACAAAACATCTACCATAGTTGAAAACTTTTTCATCAGCAAAGCATCAGAGCATCTCCAACCCTACTGCCGCTTAGGAATGACAATTTTTTATAAATTTTTTTTTTTTCTACAATGCGATTGTCAAATAAATTGTGAAACTGATGTGGCGAAAATTATAGATAATATTGTGAAGTTGGATGTCTAGTTCTAGCTAGATAATGCGCTTGACAATGTCAATCTAAAAAAGGAAGAACGAGAAGTTGTCTTGAAAGTCGAAAAAAAAAGTAAACATATCAAGACTTTTTTTATGAAGGCTTTTCTACTTCATTGTCTTTCTTGAATATAGTCTTGCTACCTAGGAAAGACATTGTCTTGTGCCTCATGCCGAATCACTAACACATTACAAGACGATAGGGTTGGATCGAGACAAAACTAAGCATCTTCGCTCCTTAACAAACAAGGCTGGAAGTAGAAGTGGCTGGTCATGTGTCCTGTGTCATGTGTCATGTGATTTGTAATTGACTAATCTATTTCTCTGACTCCTTCACAATCCCTATAATGTCACTAGTAAAAGGAGGCACGTGTAGGCACCTGACCCTGAAACTTGTTGTCATTAGCGCCAAAAATTGTTTAATCACCGTCTGGGGCTAGCTTTCAGCTGTGGGTAGGCCAACTTTCCAGTTTAGAAGGCTCATGTGAATAGGCACCTCCAGTCAAAAATAGTAGTGATTCATCACTCGCTGAAAATCTTCTTTTAGCTGGTTAAGCAAACTTTCCAGCATGAGCACACTCAACTTCCTTGAGTCCTTAAATCAATCATTCAACTTTCCTCGTTTAGGAAATGTGATCTATCATCTTATATTGATTTTACATTGATATGGATTGAATGTATGATGTTAATATCAATATTTGCAGTAGCCTCCATCTCAAAAAAACTTGGTTGTCGTGTTTATTCCGATTCTGACTCTGCACCCTGACTACGGTCATGTTTACACCGTGGACACTGTGCATTAACCAGGGATTAAATGTAGCATTTCACATTGATATATATTTTCAGCATCGCATATCAGTAGGTCGAGGTTAGACATGTCAGGGTTGCGCTCACATTTATAATTAGTTTGCAGTATCGGCCGATACCGATCTGATACAGCAAATATCGATATTGTTTGGCATGTCCTGGTCTGATACTGACCGATACCAACATTAGGGGTTTCTTTCCCAGCCGATTTGGGAAAGAAAATTTAACGAGAAAGACTAATCAACAACGATGTAAAAGCATACTAATGTTGTAAAAGCATGTAAAAGAAAACTTATGCATCGCAGGTAAACCAATCAGCAAGGGTGACTATTATTTGATTCAATTTCAAAACTACTATGAAACAACGCATAAAATACTTAAAGTTGTGCCTAAATGTCTAAAATATTTTCTCTAAATTTATAAATAATTATTTGTCTTCCAATACCGAAAAATCTGATACTCCGATCTGAAACGGCCGATATTATCGATATCGTCGATTCCGATACTCATAGGTAGGTAGGATTCGATACTGATTC
>JANAVB010015800.1:5697683-5782683 GCA_029216955.1 Iris pallida
GACAACAAGAGTAAGATATTGTTGGATGTCTATAAAACTGATTGTTGCTTATTGCTTGTGTTACGTCATTCGGTGATCGGAAAAGTCCGAGAGGAGTCGAAGCAACGATACTCGTAAAACTGTCTTCAGGGTGCTTTGAAACCCTTTTCATTATCACTCTATAGCTAGGTAAGTGGAAAGCGGTTTCCATATATTCAACTTGAGTCATAAGACTTCAAAAGAAATCTCTTAATAAATCTAGGACCAATCACGTTATATTCCTTATCGTTCCGAGTTCGGAACTCTTGGAACACTCAATCGAATTCGAGATGCAATCTAACACGATCATAAAGAGTCTAGTAGATGAATCAGACGTATTGGATGGCACTAAACGAATATGAGTTTAATCCGTTGAAAACATAATAATCCATCTCAACTCAAGTAAGAAAGAAAAAATTGCAATATATTATTAAACGACAAAGATGATGACACTTCTGCTATTAAAATGAGATCAAGTAACAAGAGAAAATGTTCCTCAAAATCATTTCCAGTGTCAATCAATGTTGTACAATCCAGTATGACACGTAATTAACGAGCAACAGACATATGAAAATCAATGCCGTGTCCGTGTCGTTCTATCTGTATCGTATCGTGTGTGTTCCTATAACATAGCTGATAGCTCCGGTAAAAATGAAATTGGCATTACTGCAAACAGTCAAAGCATCGTGAGAGCCAAAAAATTTCACTAAAAAGAGGAAAATGTACTCGTAGGTGCTATATTGGATTTGAATCAGATTTCGGATCAATCTATATTGATTGACTGCCTCCATTATGTTGTTTTTAGCTTGGATCTTCCAAATCCATTATGTTGTCGCTGTTTAAAAAAGAATAAAACATGTCTGAGCCCGGGTTCGAACCGGGGACCTTTAGTGTGTGAGACTAACGTGATAACCGACTACACCACCCAGACTTTGTTGTACAAATGGAGAACAGCCATTTACTTGTTGGAATGGGTAAAATGCAAAAAAAAAAAAAATCTTTGTTTTTATAGGCTTCAAACAACTTATGTTTCTATTGACCAAAAAAAAAATGTAGGACTTGATAAAATACATATCTACAAAAAAAAAAAAAAAAAAAAAAAAATTCAAAGCCATAAACATTGATCTTTGTAACACGAACACTAAGATCAAATATTATTTGTAACTCAAACATGTAAATGACTTCAACAAAGATGTTTGCCATAGTTATCAACCCTCCTCTTTGGAAGCCTGATTAATACATGGTCAGAGCCTCTTAAAAAAATTAAGGACAATATGAACTTTTTGGGAAATATTTTTTTAAAATATTCTAATAATTGAACATTTTTATAACATTAATAAGTAGTATTTTTTTTTCAGTTTGCTGAAAATTACCAAATACCCTAAAAAATATTATAGGGGGATTTGTGTTCATTTGACACCCAAAAAATCATATAAATATAAGTTAATTCATCCAAATTTACTACAACCAATTTTTTTCATACTTTCAATCAGTCTTGTATTTTATTCGGTGATTAGATTTTTTTTTGTGACTGAAATGAAAAAAATCGCAATAGTTTCAAAATTAATATTTTGGAGCTTTCAACTTGATCGACCACCACCAAGTTGTAACAATTCTAGATTCGACTTTGGAGGAAATAAAGTCGAGGTTTAAGTATTTTAAATTTTATATTGCACTATACAAGTGGTTAATTTTTATATTTAAATTGATTAATTTTTTTAATTGTAAATTTTTAAATATATATACGACGGATCCTAATGAAAGTATTGGTTTGAACTAACAATTCTATAGTCTTTGATCGTTGCTATAATATTATAATACTTTTGATATAGTTATTGTGTTAAACCAAAAAAATTGAGATACAAATGTCAACTTATGAAAATATAAGTATTAATAGTTTTGTTCCATGTAGATAAAAATCAATTTATTACAATTATTTTACTAATTATATGTGACAAATTATTAGAGTGTGGAAGTCTTAGATCCAGGCCAATACCTATAATTGTACAATGCAATAAGTACAAAAAATATTAATACATAGATAAAGGTACAAAAATATTAAAAAGATACTATAAAAGTTGTTATGGTAAGGACATAATTGATGTTAAACAAACATAATTAAGCACCGGTGCTCAGGAATCTAGAATTATTTACTTATGCATCTAAAACATAAGAAAAAAATGTTGCATAAACATAAAAAGTCTAGTAGATGAAGCGGATGCATTGGGTGGCACAAAACGAATATGAATTTAATCCGTGAAAAACATAATAATCCATCTCAACTAAGAAAATAATTTGCAATATATTATTAATTAACCAACAAAGATGATGATACTTCTGCTATTAAAATGAGATCAAGTACCAGAGAAATGTTCCTCAAAATCATCTCCACTGTCAATCAATGTTGTACAGTCCAGTAGGACACATAATGAACAAGCAACAGACGTACAAAAATCAATGCCGTGTCCTGTGTCGTTCTATCTGTATCGTCATGTGTATCTGAAAAAAGTATTACAAAATGTCTGAGCCCGGGTTCGAACCGGGGACCTTTAGTGTGTGAGACTAACGTGATAACCAACTACACCACCCAGACCTTTGTGAACAAATTGGAGAATAGCCAATTATTTGTTTTATAGATTAAATGAAAAAAACCAAATCTTTGCTTTTATTGGTTTCGCGCAACTTATGGAAGTTTCTAATGACAAAAGAAATTGTAGGACTTGATAAAATACATATTAAAAAAAAAAAACCCTCAAATCCATAAATGTGGATCTCTGTAACACTTTCATCTGAACACCGAGATCAAATATTATTTGTAACTCAAACATGTAAATGACTAAAGTGAAGATGTTTGCCATACCTATCGAGAACGTGGAATTAATTATTCTATAACATAATTTATTTCTTCCATACTTTCAATCAATCTAGTGTTCTATTTGGTAAATTAACTACTTTTTTGTGACTGAAGTGAAAAAAGAAATCATAAGAGTTTCAGAAAATATCTTTTGGAGCTTTCAACTTGATCGACCACAACCAAGTTGCAACAATTTTATATTCAACTTTGGAGAAAATAAAATTGAGGTTTAAGTTTTTTTTATTGCTAATTGCTACCCTCAACTATCACACTTTTTCAAGTTGATACTCTAAACTTTTTTTCGTAACAGATTGATACCTCAACTATTTTTTTTTTCAACTTAATACCTAACATTTTAAAAAACCCCAAAATGCCCTTATCCCTTCCCTCCATCCACCCCCTCCCCCACTCCGGCCACCCCCCTGCTAGCTCCGGCCGACCCCCCCCCCCCCCCTCCCCCCCCCCCCCCCACCTCCTCGCTTCCGGCCTCCCCCCCCCCCCCTCTCCACTCCCTCCACCCCCTCCCCCACCTCCTGCCCCCGCCTCCCGCTCCGCACCCCCTTTCCCAGCCCCCCTCCTCCCGCTGCCGAGCCCTAGGGGAGAGGCGGGAGCGGGCGGACGGCCGGAACGAGAGGGGGGGGGGGGGGGGGGTGGCCTGAAGCGAGCAGGGGGGGTGGGGGGAGCTGCGGCAGGAGCTAGCGGGGGGGGGGGGGGGGGGGCGAAGCTAGCACGGGGGAGGGGGGTTAGGGACAGGGGCATTTTTGTCCAAAATAATATCCGGGTATCAAGTTGTTACAAAAAAAAGTTTAGGGTACCAAGTTGAAAAATGGTAATAGTTGAGGGTATCAAGTAGCAATTAAGCCTATTTTTTATTGTATTATATAAGTAGTTAATTTTATTATTTAAACTGATTAGTTTTTTAATTATAAATTTTTAATTGTATATATGATTGATCCTAATGATAGTATTGATTCTAACCAACACTTCGACAATCTTTTGGATCATTACTAAAACATTTATAAAACTTTTGATGATAGTTATTATGTTAATCCTGAAAAAAAAAAACACGAACCACCACCGGTACAAATGTTACCTTACGAAAAATATAAGTATAATATACATTTTTATTCCAAGTAGATCAAGATTATTTTATTAGAATTATTTCACAGATGACTAGGGAGTAGAAGTGTTAGATCCCAACACACAAAAGTAAAAAATAGAACTGTACAGTACAATACAATAAGTGGAAGAAAAGAAAAAGTAAAAATAAATGAAAGTACGAAATAAAGAGACTTTGAAAATTGCTAGGTTAGAGCATCCACAGTGGTAACACTCCAAACCATAATCCAATAATTAATTTTGGACTATTCCCTTCATGTTGGTACACAATGGTATAGTCTAAATAAACACTCTAAATTGACAAGTGGCAACACTCCATTTGTTTTCCTTCTTATTTTTCTTTAATAATTGACAAGTGGCAACACTCCAAAAAAAAGAATGAAGGAGAAAAATAAATATGGTGGGCCCGCAAGTAATATAGCTCAACTAGTGGACTCTCCAAATTTGGAGAGTCTCTTAGATTTCTACTATTTTTCAAGTGTGGACAAGAGTCCATTGGAGCCATCAAGTGCTACAAAATTTGGCTAAAGTCCAAATATAGCACTTGAAATTAGTCCCACTGTGGATGTTCTTAGGGCACAATTAAGCACCGGTGCTAAGGGATATATAATTATTTATTTAATTATTCGTTTGTTCGTAACAAAACTAACTTGATAAAATATATTATCTGTGATGAACAATATTTCACGTGGTGAAAATAAATAATATAATTGTTATATGCAAGTAGTATAATATATGCTTATTATACAAAGCCTTTTAGATCTAGTACTGGATCATAACATTTAAAATATTTGAAAAATAATAGCAGTTTTGAAAATATTAGTAAATTTTCTCTAACTTTCGGATAAATGGCCTAATAAATAAAATTGTACTTTTGTTTATATCTCAGTACATTATTTATATGCAAAACTATCATTCGACAAATCCTCAAAACTATCATTCAATTTGCAATCGACTACTTCGAATCTCCGTTCGAACCATTCCTCAAATTTCAAACACGCTCTTCTATATCACATCGACGATATCGTCGCTCGATAGCACCCCTATTGATAGTCATCCCCCTTTACTCAATCAAGTCCAAATCATTCTCGTCCGACACAATTTGAATCCCGCACTCGACTTTTCTAAGGTCGACGCAACTTTGGTGTATATGCCCAGCCCGACTTAGCCAACCGTTCTTTACTTGAACTTTTGTTCAATCAAATTTCTTTCGTACGATTTTGCAAAATATTTAGACTTATTGTATGGACATGCCGTGGGACATTTGAGAGAGAGCGCACCAACGATATCAACTTGCGGAAGCAACACTTCAAAGTTTGCAAAAACATCGAGGTTAAAGAATTCAATCGATGGTCCAATAACGTAAAGCCGTGCTTTGATACCATTATGTCACGTCCCTCTCCCGTAGGAGTGATCGTCCTTGCTAACGCGTGATGCCATACGAGCCTAGATTGCGCTCGTGCAAGGCGGGTTCCATAACGGCCGATTACAGCGGCTACGACGAGATCGTCGCACAGAAATCCCAAGCAGAGACATTGAATAATAGCAGCGGAAGTTTAAAGCAAAACACAAGTCATTCAAAATACTCTTTATTGATATTGAAACAAAGATTACAAAGGGGGCACGAGGCCAATATTACGATCACTTAAGCTCACTCTTCTCACATTACAAGTCACTCAGCTCTCTCTCTCTCTCATCTCTCAATACATGTCTTGAGTAGGCCGACGGAAGCTTTAGATAGGCGATGTCCATACATTATGTCCCGTAAGTCCTGACTCCACGCGGCCGCATGCCTCGAATCGTCAAGGAACTCCATGCCTCGACGCATCCAAGCGAGCTCCGCGCCACGAGCTTCTACATATGCCTGCACATAAAAACTGTGTGGGTTTCAGTACTCAACTGTACCGGTGGAGTGAGATCCTCGCCCACCCATACAAAACCAACACGTTCATTTTACTTTGTGCAATATAACCCTTTTTGATTGTCTTTCTACTCTTGCCTTAGGTTCAGTTTTAGAACATAGACTCTCGGCCTATTTTGTATCTCTAGACCATCTATGTGCCTTGCACTAGCAACTTGCTTGTACCTTGCCTCTAAACCCTTCTCGTGTCAACAACGTCAACTTATCAAGTCGTGTTTGCCTTTCGGCCCAAACCCATAGACGCAACTACACGATAGTACCCAATTTCCATGTGACCGTGCTACAAGTCCATTGTGCCGTCAACGTGGTCGTATCATGAGACCCATTCGTGTGTCCATATTGAGGCCGTGCCTTACAACTCAGTATGACTTAACTATATTGTCGCCTCGCGGCCCCTGCTGCTTTAATCACCAACTGATCAAATCAAGACTTGTGAACTTAGTGTCACCTAACCAACTTTGTCATGCAGCGATTCCTGACTTAAACTCGCAACGACTCAAATCCAACTTGTGCAACTCTATGCCAACAACTTAAGACTCGATGCCACATCTCGTACCGAAGTATGGTGTCTACATTGCAGCCAAATCTTAGGCCCAAACATTGTCTTCTGATCGTGCATTTATTCAACTCGACTCAATCCAAAGGCACACCTGCGAATTGCCGCCCGTGCCGACCCATCTATATGAAAGGTCACTAGCAACACAAGCTATCCTGGACATATAGTTTTTTTAATCGGGGTCCTTTCAACGCAAGTAGCTAGTCCCGTTGCAAGTCCCCGCTTAACCTGTGCTATCATCCTCGCACGACTATACCTTGTTTCCTCCTAGGCCGAGTCGGTCCCGTGGCCCCGGGTTGCCGCTCGAGGAACCATCGCCCTTGTCGACAAGTTGTCCATGACCATGCAAGACTCGACTCGAACTGATGTCTCACACAGACATTCTTCTTCCACTGCTACCATCCTTTCAGGACCAAGTTCAAGACTTCTAACATTTGAGACCACCTCGACGACCCATGGTCGCGAGCATTCTTCCTTGTTGCTCTATCATTTTACTCAACTCAGGAACGCCTATTTAATAGCCCTTTTTCTAAACTCTATTTGAATCAACCGTGGCTTGTGCGATAAAACACTAAGTCCGTGACATCGTGCCTTAAGCCAACTTATGTTCTATGTGACAATACCGCCCAACTCATACTCCATATGACTAGCATTGAGACCGTAGGACTTCGTGGCTATACCCAGCCGTAGAACTCATAGGACCATGCTTGCAACTACTCCGATAGCCTAACATAACTTTGCCTAACTTTATCATGCAACAACTTGACGAGTAAAGACTGCGTCAAGCCTTGTATCGTGGGAACGTGTCGTGCACAAGTTCGACTTTGAACAACCAAGTTCTTTGGGTGCCTAGACTTATGCCACAAGCCGTGCAATGCAACTTAATCCGTGGGACGAGCAAAGGCTATGCTAAGCCTTGGACGATGGGACCGTGCGTGCTTTATCAAGCGTTATGCGGGCGACGCCTATGACTTAAGCTAACTCTTAGCTTTGTGATGAAGACCAACTTTTTTCTTCTCCTAAGCCACGGGACGAAGGACCAAGTGTCAATTTTGGAAGCCATCGTGCAACACTTCTAAGCCGACCGTGGGACTTTTTACCATGTTCTAACTCAATCGACCCGACTTGGGATTATTCCCTTAGCTATGTGGATTCATCTCTTTTATTATCAAACCTACTTATGCATTTGAAAACTTTCGTATTATTAGTGTGAAGGCCAATACGAGGCAAGTTCACCGAAGCCACCCACCTGAGTGAGGAGTCGCCTCGACCGAGCAGGTCTTCGAGCAAGCCGTTGCATGGCTACGTCCAAACGCCATCGGCGTTTTGATTCCTCCGGTTGACTGAGCGGGACGGGGCACTACAATTTTAGATCCTAAAATAAAACTAGATGTATTTATATCATTAGATAATTTTAATAAAAAAATTAACATTAAGACATGTAGTTTAAAAAATAAAATCTAAAGAATGTTTAGATGTTCTAATTAGTTTGTATAATGAAAAAGTTATGTCGAACCAACTCGGTTCACCCATTTAAGGTACTAGCAGATCTACTCCAATTTAAAAGTTATATCACGCTAAGTTATCTCACGCTAAGGGTGTATTGTAATAAAAAAACAAACAAAGGTATTGCTTCCTCCCAACTTAAGAATTCTTCTTGTATTTAAACTCATATGATGAAGATGAAGACGTTTCTTGATCATATTTTTCAATTTTAAAGTGGTAGAAAGCATATGATTTCTTTTATCATGTACTATATACTTTTTCTTTGGCACATGGTCTTCTAGTTACTCTGATGTCTACAATAACATCGAAATCTTATTTTAGTACAGGTTCAATAATATTAATCACGAAGATAAATATGATGCTACCATATATTTTAGAAGTCTTCGTTTGTGTTCAAATTTGGGTTCATGCATAAAATTAGACTCGTGACCGATGTTGATAAACTGGATTTTCAATCTTACTGAAGAGGACGCTACATTAGCTGAAGAATGAAGATGCAAAGTCTTGCAGAGTTGGATCATTTATTTGAAAATCAACGATTTGAAGATATCAAGAACGCCAACAAATATTCAAGAAAAAAAATATAGACATGAAGACCGAAGGCTCAAAATCAAATTTAAAATAAAAATTATACTTTCATTTTTTTTCAAATTTTCAAAAGATAAATAATAAATGTTATAAAATTTATAAATTAATAAAATCAATAAAAATAATTTTATTTTCATTAACCATATTTTTTCCTACTAATATTTTTTAAAATATTAAAAAGCCCACAGCCCAACCCTATTTTTTCAATAAATTCGGATTAGAGTAGACTAGCCATTATCCGTACCGAACTCGACCCGACCCATCTCATATTGGGTTCTAGGTCCGCTTCTCCAAATCGGCATGACCGACCTACTTCTCCAAACCGAGTTGAATCGGCCCAACTTAGACCCGGTCAAATCCGATCAATTTAGGGCCCACGTCAGCCCGGTTTGGTCCGATTCACCACTCCATTTGAAGGGGTAAAGTATTTTGAACTTTAAAAAAATAGGCTTAATTACAACTTGATACCTAAACGTCACTCCCCGTTCCCAGAATGCGTATTTTTATTCATGTACAACTCACGTATATTTATTTAGTATTTATCATGTATTATCTTGTATTTAAATTCCTTTAATTTTTATGTTAACTAATTAGCTGCTCTTTAATTTTCATGTTTATTAATTTTCTGCAATTTTATTCCTGCACTAATTATCTGTATTTTATTTTCTGCAATTTTATTCTCTGCTTTAGTTATTCTTTTCGGGTTGGCCTTGGCCGAACCCTCCACAAACCCGGCCCATAACTCCCACCTACCACCACCCTTCCTATTTAAAGCTCCCCTCTCCATTCTCTCTCCTCATAACTTCATTCTCACCATTACTCCTTCTTCCTCCCATTACTCTCCACCACCTACCAGCAGCAGGAGAAGGCAAGTGCAATCTTGCTTCTCCTTCATCCATTTTTATGGATCATTACTCTTCCTCTCAAGATTCTGAGAGAGTTTACTACTTGGAATTTTCGATTTCTATGGCTGGTTTTTTTTAGATCTAAGTTGCTATATTTTCGGTTATTCATGGGTTTTGACCTCCCAACTTAGCGTGTTTCTGGCTGGGAACTTCATTTTCTGGCTTGGGACGAAGGCTGAGTCACGCACATGTTCTTACGTGTCTGCGTGTATTTTTAGTCACGCTAACGTTCTCATGAACGTGCGTGTATTTTTGGTCACGCACACGTTCTGACGTGGCTGCGTGGATTTTTAGTCATGCACACGTCTCTACGTGTCTGCGTGTATTTTCAGTCACGCTAACGTTCTCATGAACGTGCGTGTATTTTCAGTCACGCTAACGTTCTCATGAACATGCGTGTATTTTTAGTCACGCTCACGTTCTCATGAACGTGCGTGTATTTTTAGTCACGCTCACGTTCTCATGAGCGTGCGTGTATTTTTAGTCACGCACACATCCATGAGCGTGCGTGTATTTTTAGTCACGCACACATCCATGAGTGCGTGGATTCTTAGTCACGCACACGCCCACGAGTGCGTGCGTGGATTTCTTATCATTTTCCACACTCACACTGTGCATGCCAACATGAACCATTCTTCACGCTCACTTCGACTAGACTTGTTGGCGTGACTTTTGGCCTTAGCTTAGACTTGCTGGCGTGACTTTTAACCAGGGTGTTTCTATTTGCTCTATAACTTATTCATTTAATGATGGCATGATAATTCTTCTATTATATCCTTACGCCTTTTGGCGTGAACTTGATAATCATGACATGTTAATATAGTTAATATGGATTGTTATGTGGAATGTGTCATGTGTCTTGATTGATCCATGGATACCCCGATTGACTGGAACTTAACCTTGAGAATTATAGACTCGACTCCATGTAATACTAATTGACTTTCATGCCTTGATACCATTGATAATAATGGTCATCTTTACTAAAATTGATCATGCGTTCCTAGTTGAAACTAAGAGACTGGCTAGTCGTCTTATTGAATGAAATGAATGAGACACGTTCATGTAATGAACTATTGTACTCGATTAGCCAATCCCGAATATTGGCATACAGGCACATGCAGGCTTCAAATTATTTACTTATCTATTTTACAAAAACAGCATGTGTACTTTATGGTCAAGGCATGATTGCTCCGTGGTTAGACTTGATTGTTGCATCACGCTATGTAAAATCTACAACCTAGCCGCACTGGTATCGTTGTAGAGTTGCGCATATCGTACCCCGTACAAAAGTACTCATTTGAATGACCATGATCCACGGCATGGAACTTCACTCAACGTAGAGACTATTAAGTTAAATAAAATAATGATGGCATGGAGAGAATGGATTCCCGAGTTCTTACATGGCAGCCCCCTTGGGACTATTAAGTGCCCGACGGGCCGGCTGGTTCCCACAGATACGGTAAATCTGTCACACGGACAGGGAACGGTATCTGCTTATATTATTGTACATGCTATAACGGCGGGCGTCTTCCTGGGACTCGTCTAACTACATGATTGGCGCAATTGATTGATTGGATAGACTAGCCTTGCTTGCACATAGTAAGAACTGAGGAATCCCTAATTGCATAATTCCAGGATAACTTGGGACTCACAATAGCAAGCCGTAGTAGTTGATTGGCCGTTCAAGATGATTTGTTTGTGTACTGCACCTACTCCGTCGCCTAACTGAGATGATCAGAATGTCAGGACATGACGGGCTAACTTCTGTCCTTGTTTGGTTGGGAGGTTGGTTCGAAGTATCGTGATATTATGTGAATCCCAGTGGGAAGCGGAGATCTATTATTATATTCTCTTACTTACTGGTTTAGTCCTTCATATCGTGCTCCCTTGTGGTACTTGCTATTAGAGGTCTAACCTCTCTGGTTTTGCATGGCCAGATTTAGAGCCGGTCCCCGAGGATCCAGCTTACTTCTACCTCCAAGATGGTCAATACTAGGGGAATGATCGTAGGAGGACTCGAGTGGGTTCCCTTACTTCACCGCTCGTTTTGCCATTTACTTTATACTTAGCCGTTTGGCACCGACATGTTAGTCGGATCGTCTTGTACTTACTTTTGCATAATTGTAATTAAGTCAGACTGCAGCTGATAACAATTGTGTATACTTTGCTATACCATCTGGCTATATTTTGTAAAGCCAGATCTCCAGAACATTTTGACTGAGCGTTTGGGACGCCTTACTGCTTCATCTTACATGTTCTTTATTACTGTTTCTTATTTGAATGATTGAGACAATAGATGCGAAATGACCATAGGAAGACTTTTATGTAGTATGTACCCCCTCGTCTGGTTAGACAGCATTGATCGTATTATACGGTATTCATCTACCCGTAATACGTAGCTGGCTGAGTCATTCCTCCGCTCTCCAGTATTCTGGTTCTGGGGCGTGACAAGGTTTTAGTGGTGGCCCATGCAGGTCTGATTTCAGACTTGTGGGGTGTTTTGATTTATAGGATGTCTCAATCACACGTGTTCCCCCTTGATCTCATGATTCGTTATTCTCAACCCTTGCTTGACATTCCGGTATCCTTTGACTTTATTGATCCTCCATGTCCGGTTGTTGATTGTTCTCTTGTCCCTTTTCTTAGGGGCACTTCGTCCGCATCGGTCAGAGCTGGACAACAACAACAACAGCAGGAGCAGCATGGACAACCTGACCCTATTGGTCAGCAACAAGGGCCAGTGCTAACTCAAGAGGCTATCCAGGAAGAAGTGATAGTGGAACCAGCAGCTGGATTGCAGTATCCGGATGTTCCACCTCCACCAACAGTTCCACCTACCCAAGTGGACACACCAGCCCTTCTGGAGATCATGAGAGGAATGATGGCTACTAGCAACATCAGATATTGGCCCAGCAACGCATGCATACTCAGCTATAAGAGCAGAATGTGCTACTCAACCAAGGATTGCAGACGGCATTGGAAAGAGGAGTGAGGACTGATTCAGGAGCATCAGCCAGGTTTTGCAAGTACAACCCCCGCCGTTTCGAGGGCACGGAGGATGCCATATCAACAGATGCATGGCTTAAGGACATAAAGGCTATTCTGACAGCAACTAAGGTACCGGCAGCAGAACGTGTGGATCTAGTAAAGTTGTTACTTCAGGATCTCGCACGTGATTGGTGGAAATCAGAGGAAGTGGGCATCAGACGTCCTGTGGCTTGGAACGATTTCACAGCAAGATTCAAGACGAAGTACTATAGAGTTGTGGCACAGTTTGAGCTACAACAGAAGTTTATCAGCCTCAGGCAGGCTGGCAAGACTGTAGATGCTTATGCAGCGGAGTTCTGCAGATTGAGTAGGTTCGCCCCAGAGATGGTAGCAACAGAGTGCTAGAGGGCCATGAGGTTTCAGCAAGGGTTTCATCTTGAACCCTTGCAATTGATCGAGGGACATAATTACCAGACTTTTGATAAGATATTGACGGCGACTCGAAGGCATGAAATCACCATTCAGAGGCTTGCAGCAAGGACTGGAGGTCAAAAGAGATCCCACAGTCAGATTGAAGGAGGAGGGGGAGCAGCGCCCCGAACAACAGCACCATCCACTGGCATTCGTATCCACGATGTGGCGATACGAGGACCGGCACCACCACCCAGGCAGCAACAACAACAGCAGAGAAAGAACCAGCAACCCCCGGTGGGTTGCACTTATTGTGGAAAGATGGGGCACACTAGAGATGTGTGTCGGACATTGAATGGACTATGTCTGATATGTGGAAATCCAGATCATCGGGTTACCACATGTCCCATGAATTCGAGGTCAGGAGGACCAGGGTAGCAGTTTCCTGCTCTGTCAGCCCCAGGGGCAGGCCAGTATCGAGGACCAGCAGTGGCAGTAAGGCCGTTGGCACAGCGTCCGCAGGCTCAGATGTTTCGACAGCAGGGACCGCCGATGCAGCAACACCAGCATAGACCACCCCAGCATCATCAAGGCAGGGGCCAGCAGCCGCACCAGGCTAGGCTGCAGCATGGAAACTAGCAAGGAGGTCGAGGGCAGGCATTCACTTTATCTTTGGAAGAGGCATTGGCATCGGAAGATGTTGTGGCAGGTAACATTCTCGTCGCCTCATATCCCGCAGTAGCATTGTTTGATTCGGGAGCATCCCATTCATTTATATCTGCACAATTTGCTACACGACTAGGAATGGAGTTCGAGGCATTGCCAGGGAGGTTGAATATACTCACTGGTAATGGGCTCGTAGGAGTCAGTAGAGTTATTCTAGCGTGTAGCGTCGTAGTTTGCGGGCATTCCTTATCCGCCCGGTTGATAGAATTTCCTGTTGGAAATTTTGACGTTATTTTAGGCATGGACTGGCTGAAGGACAGTCATACGATAATAGATTGTCGTAGAGGGAGTGTATCTTTTGATATTCCAGGCATGGAGCGGTTCACCTTAGTCAGATCAGAGGCAACTCAGCAGGAGCAGGGAATAGTAGCGGCAATGGAAGAAGTTCAGATTCCGAAGGTAGTTGAAGAATTTCTGGACGTATTTCCCGAAGAACTTCCAGGTCTACCACCGGTTAGGGATATTGAGTTCAGTATAGAATTGGCACCAGGAACTAAACCAATATCAGATCGAGTTTACAGAATGGCAGATTCAGAGCAGGCCAAGGTATATCAGCACATAGAGGAACTGAAGGAGAAGAAGTTCATCCAAGCTAGCGTATCACCGTGGGCAGCACCAGTGGTACTTGTGGGAAAGAAGGATGGGTCATCCAGATTGTGCATTGACTACAGGAAGCTTAACGCGGAAACAGTGAAGAACAAGTACCCATTACCCAGGATCGACGACTTATTTGATCAGTTGAGCAAAGCTAGAGTTTTCTCCAAGATAGATCTTCGTTCAGGGTACCATCAGGTGAGGGTTCGGAAGGAAGATATTCCCAAGTCAGCGTTCAGGTCGAAGTATGGGCATTATGAATTCTTAGTAATGCCGTTTGGTTTGACCAATGCTCCAGCAATATTCATGGATTTGATGAATCACATCTTCATGCCATACTTAGATCAGTTTGTCGTTGTGTTTCTTGACGACATCCTCGTATACTCTGCTAGTGAAGAGGAGCATGAAGACCACCTCAGGAAAGTGTTACAGGTTCTGAGAGAGAACCAGTTGTATGCCAAGCTCAGCAAGTGTGAGTTTTGGTCGGATCACATTTCCTTTTTGGGTCATATCATATCAGGAGCTGGAGTAGCAGTAGATCCCAAGAAGGTGGAAGCAATAGAGAGTTGGCCAGTACCCAAGACCGTAGCAGATGTGCGGAGTTTCTTGGGATTGACAGGATATTACAGGAGGTTTGTGTCAGACTTTGCAAGGCTTTCAGCACCCATGACCCGCTTGACCCGGAAGGATGTGCCATTTGTTTGGTCGGCAGAATGTCAGACATCATTCGAGACTTTGAAGCAGAAGTTGATATCAGCACCTATTCTTACATTACCGGTTGGACTCGGAGGTTTTACAGTATATTGTGATGCGTCAGGTAAAGGACTTGGATGCGTCCTTATGCAGCATGGAAAGGTGATAGCATATGCATCTAGGCAGCTTCGGGACCACGAGAAGAATTACCCAACTCATTATTTGGAGTTAGCAGCAGTAGTGTTTGCTCTGAAGCTATGGAGGCATTACTTATATGGTGACCGAGTGGAGATGTACACAGATCATAAAAGTCTGAAGTACATCTTTACCCAGAAGGAGCTGAACATGAGACAGAGAAGATGGTTAGAGTTGATCAAGGATTATGACGTGGAGCTTCAGTATTATCCAGGCAAGGCTAATGTAGTAGCAGACACTCTTAGCAGGAGAGGTGGCGTATTTATGTTGACAACACAGAAGCATATCTTAGAAGACCTTCAGGAGATGGGCATCGAAGTTATACTTCCTAGTGATATAGGAGTTCTAACAAGTCTGCAAGTTCAATCTGACTTAGTAGACAGGATCAAGGCAGCTCAGGCACAAGACCCAAGGATTCAGAAGCTTAGGACAGAATGTGAGTCAGAACTCAGGAAGGAGATGAGAATTCATGAAGATGGTACACTTAGGTTTGGATCGCGTCTATGTGTACCTAGTAGAGATATCAGACGGGAGGTTATGGCAGAAGCTCACAGTTCTCAGTATTCTATTCACCCTGGAGGGACCAAGATGTACCAAGATATCAAGCAGCATTTCTGGTGGAACGGAATGAAGAGGAAGATAGCTAGATTTGTTTTCCGTTGCTTGGTATGTCAGCAAGTGAAGGCAGAACAGCAGAGGCCAGCTGGGTTATTACAACCGCTTCCTATCCCGGAATGGAAGTGGGAGCACATCACGATGGACTTTGTGACCGGTTTACCGAGATCACCAAGTGGTAAGGATGCTATTTGGGTGATAGTAGATAGGCTTACGAAGGTGGCACACTTTCTTCCTTTCAGAGTAGGGCAATCTACAGAAAAGTTGGCAGAGTTATATATGCAACAGATAGTCAGGCAGTATGGAGTCCCTGTCAGTATTGTATCAGATCGAGATATCCGCTTTACATCACATTTCTGGAAGAGCTTATATCATAGTCTGGGTACCAAGTTAAGATTTAGCACGGCCTACCATCCGCAGACGGATGGGCAATCAGAAAGAACGATTCAGACTTGGAAGACATGTTGCGAGCTTGCACTCTAGATTTTGGAGGGTCTTGGGAGAGTCACCTGCACTTGGTCGAGTTCTCGTACAACAATAGTTATCAAGCCAGTATCCAGATGGCGCCATTCGAAGCACTATATGGTAAGAAGTGTAGGTCGCCACTAGCATGGGATGATATCGGGGAGAGGAAGATGCTAGGCCCAGAAATGATTGTCCAGACCGTTGAAGTGGTTAAGGAAATTCGAGAGCGGCTTCGAGTTGCGCAGGACCGGCATCGTCATTGGGCGGACCAGCATCATAGGCCGTTAGAATTCTCTGTTGGGGACCACGTATTCTTGCGGATCTCACCTACTCGTGAGGTCATTAGATTTGGCGTTCGCGGGAAATTGAGTCCGCGGTACGTTGGCCCATTTATTATCCTTGATCGGATAGGCGATGTTGCTTATCGTTTATCCCTCCCGCCTTCGTTACGAGAGGTGCATGACGTGTTTCATGTGTCTCAATTACGTAGGTATGTATCGGACCCAAGCCATATCCTCGATCACTCTGAGCTGGTTGTTGGTACCAACCTGTCTTACGAGGAACAGCTTGTGTCCATTTTGGACCGAAGAGAGAAGATACTCAAGAACCGAACAATTAGTCTTGTCCGTGTTGCTTGGGATCATCACTCATTGGGAGAGTCAACATGGGAACGTGAGGATGATATCCGATCACGGTATCCACACCTGTTTGACTCACAAGGTATATCTCTTTCTGTATACCTTGATTGTCCTGATTCTTCATGCTTATCACCTTATGGGTAGAACTACTTGATATCGTAGATTGATGAATTTACATATATAGTACTTGCTTTTTGATATGGTAAAATGATTGCTTGCTCACTAGAATTGCTTGTATTAGTTTAGCTCCGATATTTCTACCTGCTTGGATTTGAAATTCCGAGGACGGAATTTTTCTAAGGTGGGTAGAGATGTCACTCCCCGTTCCCAGAATGCATATTTTTATTCATGTACAACTCATGTATATTTATTTAGTATTTATCATATATTATCTTGTATTTAAATTCCTTTAATTTTCATGTTAACTAATTAGCTGCTCTTTAATTTTCATGTTTATTAATTTTTTACAATTTTATTCCTGCACTAATTATCTGCATTTTATTTTCTGCAATTTTATTCTCTGCTTTAGTTATTCTTTTCGGGTTGGCCTTGGCCGAACCCTCCACAAACCCGGCCCATAACTCCCACCTACCACCACCCTTCCTATTTAAAGCTCCCCTCTCCATTCTCTCTCCTCATAACTTCATTCTCACCATTACTCCTTCTTCCTCCCATTACTCTCCACCACCTACCAGCAGCAGGAGAAGGCAAGTGCAATCTTGCTTCTCCTTCATCCATTTTTATGGATCATTACTCTTCCTCTCAAGATTCTGAGAGAGTTTACTACTTGGCATTTTCGATTTCTATGGCTGGTTTTTCCTAGATCTAAGTTGCTATATTTTCGGTTATTCATGGGTTTTGACCTCCCAACTTAGCGTGTTTCTGGCTGGAAACTTTATTTTCTGGCTTGGGACGAAGGCTGAGTCACGCACATGTTCTTATGTGTCTGCGTGTATTTTTAGTCACGCTAACGTTCTCATGAACGTGCGTATATTTTTGGTCACGCACACGTTCTTACGTGGCTGCGTAGATTTTTAGTCACGCACACGTCTCTACGTGTCTGCGTGTATTTTCAGTCACGCTAACGTTCTCATGAATGTCAGTCACGCTAACGTTCTCATGAACGTGCGTGTATTTTTAGTCATGCTCACGTTCTTATGAGCGTGCGTGTATTTTTAGTCACACACACATCCATGAGCGTGCGTGTATTTTTAGTCATGCACACATCCATGAGTGCGTAGATTCTTAGTCACGCACACGCCCACGAGTGCGTGCGTGGATTTCTTATCATTTTCCACACTCACACTGTGCATGCCAACATGAACCATTCTTCACGCTCACTTCGACTAGACTTGTTGGCGTGACTTTTGGCCTTAGCTTAGACTTGCTGGCGTGACTTTTAACCAGGGTGTTTCTATTTGCTCTATAACTTATTCATTTAATGATGTCATGATAATTCTTCTATTATATCCTTTTGCCTTTTGGCGTGAACTTGATAATCATGACATGTTAATATAGTTAATATGGATTGTTATGTGGAATATGTCATGTGTCTTGATTGATCCATGGATACCCCGATTAACTGGAACTTAACCTTGAGAATTTTAGACTCGACCCCATGTAATACTAATTGACTTTCATGCCTTGATACCATTGATAATAATGGTCATCTTTACTAAAATTGATCATGCGTTCCTAGTTGGAACTAAGAGACTGGCTAGTCGTCTTATTGAATGAAATGAATGAGACACGTTCATGTAATGAACTATTGTACTCGATTAGCCAATCCCGAATATTGGCATACAGGCACATGCAGGCTTCAAATTATTTACTTATCTATTTTACAAAAACAACATGTGTACTTTATGGTCAAGGCATGATTGCTCCGTGGTTAGACTTGATTGTTGCATCACGCTATGTAAAATCTACAACCTAGCCGCACTGGTATCGTTGTAGAGTTGCGCATATCGTACCCCGTACAAAAGTACTCATTTGAATGACCATGATCCACGACATGGAACTTCACTCAACGTAGAGACTATTAAGTTAAATAAAATAATGATGGCATGGAGAGAACGGATTCCCGAGTTCTTACATGGCAGCCCCCTTGGGACTATTAAGTGCCCGACGGGCCGGCTGGTTTCCACAGATACGATAAATCTGTCACACGGGCAGGAAACGGTATCTGCTTATATTATTGTACATGCTATAACGGAGGGCGTCCCGCTGGGACTCATCTAACTACATGATTGGCACAATTGATTGATTGGATAGACTAGCCTTGCTTGCACATAGTAAGAACTGAGGAATCCCTAATTGCATAATTCCAGGATAACTTGGGACTCACAATAGCAAGCCGTAGTAGTTGATTGGCCGTTCAAGATGATTTGTTTGTGTACTGCACCTACTCCGTCGCCTAACTGAGATGATCAGAATGTCAGGACATGACGGGCTAACTTCTGTCCTTGTTTGGTTGGGAGGTTGGTTCGAAGTGTCGTGATGTTATGTGAATCCTAGTGGGAAGCGGAGATCTATTATTATATTCTCTTACTTACTGGTTTAGTCCTTCATATCGTGCTCCCTTGTGGTACTTGCTATTAGAGGTCTAACCTCTCTGGTTTTGCATGGCCAGATTTAGAGCCGGTCCCCGAGGATCCAGCTTACTTCTACCTCCAAGATGGTCAATACTAGGGGAATGATCGCAGGAGGACTCGAGTGGGTTCCCTTACTTCACCGCTCGTTTTGCCATTTACTTTATACTTAGCCGTTTGGCACCGACATGTTAGTCGGATCGTCTTGTACTTACTTTTGCATAATTGTAATTAAGTCAGACTGCAGCTGATAACAATTGTGTATACTTTGCTATACCATCTGGCTATGTTTTGTAAAGCCAGATCTCCAGAACATTTTGACTGAGCGTTTGGGACGCCTTACTGCTTCATCTTACATGTTCTTTATTACTGTTTCTTATTTGAATGATTGAGACAATAGATGCGAAATGACCATAGGGAGACTTTTATGTAGTATGCACCCCCTCGTCTGGTTAGACAGCATTGATCGTATTATACGGTATTCATCTACCCGTAATACGTAGCTCGCTGAGTCATTCCCCCGCTCTCCAGTATTCTGGTTCTGGGGCGTGACATAAACTATTCCAATTTTTTAATGTGATATCCTTTTTTTTAACAACTTGATATTTTGAATTTTTTTGGACGAACATACCCCTAATCTAAACTTAAAACTACACCCCTCCCTCTCTCTCCGTCGCCTGCCCCTCCCGACACCCCCCTCCAGCCACCGTCCGCCCCCACCCCTCCCCCGGGCCCCTTCGGCCACCTGTCACCCCCTCCATCGGTGCCCCTTCGGCCACCTGTCACCACGCCCCCCAGCCACCGTGCACACCCGAAGAGAGGTGGGCGGTGGTGCAGTCGGGGTGGGGGAGCGGGAATGGCGGTGGGGCAGCCGGGGGGGAGGAGGAAGGGGTGGTCAAGGGTGGATCAAATTAAAAATATTAAATAGTTGATGGTATCAAGTTGTTGAGTAAAAAAAATTAGGATATCAAGTTGAAAAACTAGAATAGTTGAGAGTATCAAGTTGTAATTAAGCCAAAAAGAATCCCAACATAATCTCATTCCCATTAATGGTTTTGTTGCATGGGTTTAATTACAAGCATCAATATCATTAAAGAGAAATGCTTCATTAGAGCATGAACCGTTTCCTCAAGGATTCAGATGCAATGAACTGTCACGTCCCGGTCCTCAAACTCAAGGGACCAACACGTGACTTGGCCAGCTAGTACCACTACTAAAATACAACAATTTGGCAACGGACTATTAGCGACGGATCTTATCCGTCGCTAATAGCGACGAAATAGCGACTATCTTGTGACGGACTACCGTCAGAAAGGAATGGATAATTTTTTTTATATTTTTGTGTCAAAATCAGTCGCACATCCATCGCTAATTTGACGATAATTTAGTGACGGATTGATCTCCGTCGCTAATATGTCGCACATTGTGGCGGCAAAATCTGAAAAAATTGGCGCGGTAAATTAGCGTCTAACTAGCGACGGACGTTCCGTCGATAATCTAGTGGGTATTTAGCGACTACCTAGCGACGGCTATATCCGTCGGTAGTCCGTCGCTAAAAACTGTAACCTAACTTAAATTGAACCGACGGGAGGGGGAGAATTTTTTATTCCCCCCAAAAAGACCCTCTCTCTTCCTCCTCTCTCTCTCACCTAGTCCGGCGGCTCTCTCTCTCTCTCCGACGGGTCTCTCTCTCTCCGGCGCTCTCTCCGACGACTCTCTCTCTCTCTCTCAGGTATGCTCTCTTTCTGTTTAACATATAGGATTTCGGGTTTGGGGGGGTCGGTTGTCGCTGGGGCCGGAGGGGTAGGTGGGAGGGAGTGGGGACGGGGGGGAGGGTGTTGAGGGCGGGGGCAGGGCAAGGTTTCGGGGCAGGGGTAGGGTTTCGGGTGGGGGGGTCGGCTGTCGCGGGGGCCGGCGGTGAGGGAGGAGGGAGGGGGCGGGGGGTGGATGGTGTTCGGTGCAGGGCGGGGGACAGGATAGGGTTTGATGTCGGGGAGGGGGAGGTGAGGGGAAAGGGGGTGGGTGTTTGCTATCGGGGGGGAGGGGGTGGGGGAGGGGGAGGGGGTTTGCTGTCCAGCGGGGTAGGGGAGGGGATGGGGGGGTATCGGTGGTTTCGGATTGGACCATTCTATGAGTATCGGTGGTTTCGGATCGGAGTATCGGATTGGGGGAGGGGGTATAGGTGGTTTCCGATTGGACCAATCCTATGAGTATCGGATCGGGGGATGGGGGTATCAGAATCGGTATCGGAATCGAAATCGGTATCGGATCCGGGGAGGGGGTCGGGTAGGGGATGCCGTCGGAGAGTGGGGGTCGGGAAGGGGGTGGGGAGTGGGGGAGGGGGGTGGGTGCTGTCGTGGAGGGAGGGTGGGGGATGTCACGCCCCGATCCGGGAAATCGCTCGTCCTCGCTAGATTTTATTCGAATCATCGTCCTCGCTGGGGCGTGATGCCGCACGAGCCTGGGGTTGCGCTCGTGCAAGGTAAGATAACGGTTCACATAGTGATTATCTTAAATTCGTAACATAAGCAGCGGAAGGAAACAAAGTATAACACAAGAATCTCTTTTATTCAAAATGAACTGAAGATTACAAAGGCTCTGAATAGCCCAACATATATGCCAATTGGCTACAACGCTCATGATCTCTCTAGCTCACAAAGGATTACATTTTTCCATACATTATGCCTCTATATAGCCACCAAGTAGTCGTCGACCGATGTCACGACCCGCACCCTGTATAGGGGCACGAGAAGTGGGTACGTCCAGCCTACGCCGCAGTGTCGATGGTAGTAAGCTGTCCTAGGTTGCTAACTAATCTCATGCAGTGTATATAATGTACTTGTCTAGATATCAGCTCCGAATGGAGGACAAGTAAAGGATATGATATACTCAATCACAGTCTAAAACACGATAAGATAATATAGAAGTTATACCTAAGGAGTTAAAGACAACAACAACTAACTACTAAAATAATACAACATTATCTCAAACAAACTTAATACAAACTCAATATCTTAACTTTAATACAACGAGTCAAAACATGAAAGCTAAAGTAGTCTACTAGCTAATCTCCTGAATCACTCCTGAGAGTCGGGACCAAAGGTAGCTAATCCCTCGCCAGGTCCATGGTAAGTAGGGCATGTGTCCTCAGGATTATCATCTGTAATATTTTCAACAGGTCCAATCAGGACATGAACGAGTACAACTCATCTAGAAAATCCAAGTAAATGATAAAGAACTATTAAGCAGTTATAGACAGTTTTATTGATGAGCATGGCAGTTTTATACAGGTAATGATGGCATAGAGAAATAGTAAGATACAAGAAAAGAAAGGTAACTAAAACAAGAGAAGAATCATGGCAATGAAGACTGTAATAAAAGCTAACTGAACTAGAATAACATGTATGAGTCCAGACAGTACAATATAAGTCTAATATAATCCCAGTGTGAGTCCAGTCCATATAATTCGATACCAGATGATTTTCGGTACAAGATGAGTCCAACAGTGATCAATGAATCCAGGGTGAGTCCAACTATGATCTAACAGTGTGTTTTAAAATACCGAGGTCGACATGTAAACGGCTGTAGGTATCAGGAACATCTCTCATAGATCAGGCAAGAGATGGCTATGCTTCCGGTAGATTCCAGTGGGAGATTCCGGATTTGGGGTATGTCTACATGTCTTACTCAATATTTCCCCGCCCAGCAAGTGAATCCAAAATCGATAAAAGAATCGAGATGAGTCCGGCCAATACATGATGATTCTAGAAATGATTCCGGAATGATTCCAATGACTCCAGTAATAGAGGCCAGCAAGTAAGGTATGTGTCGATACATGAATCCAGAAATATCCATACGTGTTGATACAGAGAATCACATAGAACTAACTAGAACTGAAATACAGTAATTGACAAATAAATGAGAGAACTATCAGAGAATGTACTCGTCTGACACTCTGAAAAGAGTAGTGTAATATCATATGTCTGCACCAGGGTCACAATGTCCTAAAATAGAGTAATATAGTTATGACAGGTCCAAAAAGAAGGTAAATAAAATCTACAATGCAATCTATATAAATTCTAAGCCAATCTAGGTCAAAGTCAAACTTGGTCAACTCTTCAGTCAAACTAAGTCAAATTAAGTCATACTAGGTCACAAGAAGTTAAACTAAGTCATACAAGGTCAAACAAGGTTAAACAAGTCTAATCTAGGTTAAAGTTAACTCTTGGTCAAACATTCTAGCCAAACTAGTCAAGTTATCTAGGGTTTAGTCAATAATGGTCAGACTAGTCAATATGGTCAAACTAGGTCAAAGTCTAGGTCAATCTTAGACTTACTAAGGTTTTGGTCAAACATAGACTAGTCAACAAGGTAATTAGGTCAATGGTCAACTATCTAAGTCAAACTCTATAAGGCTAATTCAAAACCAAACATAGGCTAACATGTCTTAGGATACCTAAGATACTATACCACAATGTTAAGGTATAACCAATTATCTATACAAAGTATATCACACATAAATACATATATATAATACCAACCTTAATCCTATAATCAAGCTAATCCCATACTCCAACTCAAGTCATGACTCAACTCTAAGTATCTCACTTAATCCCATACATATCTTAATCTACTTAGGACTATCCACATAACCTATATGGTCAAACCTAAACCAATTAGTTAGGGTTTAGTCAAACTTAAGTCATCAAGTCATCTAAAATCCATCTAAGTCAATTCTAGGTCAAGGTTGACCTATAGTTGACTTTGGTCAACAATGGTCAACAAGGGTCAACTTGCTAGTCAACCTAGGTCTACTAAGCCTATTGGTCAATTCCAAACTCACTAACCATAGGCTATAGGCTAGTGTAACTAGATACCATGTATAGGTATCTCATATAGGTGTCTATAGCCATACATCTATACAATATATATCTAATATCATATATTCTTACCTATATACAACCTACATATATATCCAACTATATAACCCAACTACGTATATAATACCTATATATATTCAACTTACATATATAACATACATATTTCATATATATATATATATATATATATATATATATATATATATATATATATATATATATATATATATATATATTTCATACATACATATATATAAAATAAAAAAATAAAAAAAAAAAAAAATATACATACATATATATATATATATGTATATATATGTATACATATATATACATATATATATATATATACATATATATACATATATATAATACACTATATATATAATACTCTATATATATATATATATATGTATACTACATATATTGAGAGAGAGTGAATGAGAGGGTGAGAGTGTGTGTGAATATGGACAGCAGAGGGGGGGGGCGTTAAATTCAGAAAAAACTGAGGAATGGCCACACAACACACACACACACACATATGTGCATATATACATAGACCTATACATACCTATATATATATACATTTTCATACACATACACATACACATACCCACACACTCATATACATATACACACACATATACTATGTATATACACACAAACATACATACATATATACATAAAAATTGGTTTAAAATTCATTTAAAATACTGAGAAAAATACCAAAAAACTGTTCATTACTGAACAGTGGGGGTAAACCCAAAACCGACACCAAAACCTAGCTAAGACCCAAAAATAGTGGTTGGTAAACGTGCCCCCATATGTGTACGTGTCGTAGGTGTCCCTAGGTGTCCACCACGACACGACACGACGTGTCCAGGTGTCTAAAAACCCAATCGGGTAAGTTTCAGACACTGTGCAGTGTCACAGCGTCGTGCAGAGATGCACACGCGTGTAGGACACGACACAAGTGTCCATAGGTCTTGTGCACACGTGTGTAGGTTCGCCTAGGGTCAGGCTAGGTGTTTAGGTTCCTGCACCGTGTCCACGTGTCACCAGGACACGGCACGAAGCCCGTATCAGTCGAGAAAACTCGACTGATACACGATGTACAGCACCGTGTCGTACAGTGAGTCACGTGTCTCATGGACACGACACACGACACGTAGGGACACGTGGTCATGTCCACGTATAGCCCACTGGTTGGGCTACACACTCGTGTTACCACGAGGTGTCCTCGACTCGTGTCCATGCGACGCGATGCGCGTGTCAAAGTGCTTTGTGCATCCGTGCACAGTCAGTGCAAGACTAGTGCACTCGTGTTTTCGTGTCCAACACGACACAAGGTGTCACGAAACTCGAGGGGGGGCCTGTCAGTGGTTGCCCCCACCTCTGTGCCAAGTGGCACGTGTCCACGTGGCGTGGACACGAAGAAATTCGTGTCGGGTAACAGGGCACAGTGTATGTGCATCGTGCAGTGAGTTCGTGTCCATTTTGGATACGGATACGACTCGGATTCGTGCTCAGTCCTAGTGTCTCGTGATCAGCATTCCAAGGGTAACCCAAATGTGTTATTTGTTTTGGAAAACAACAACTTTCAAACCATAGTGACATTTTACCAAATACACTAATTTAAGCACAGATACGTGTCCGATACGGACACAAAATGGACACGAGTTCCTACCAAACTTGACCCACAGCTAGGGTATACCTATATGCATACAACCATGAAAAGAAAACACAATCTTATCAGGTTTTAGGGCATGTTACATATTGAGTGGAAAACCTCAATAATAGGCCTATTTGAATGAAAACCTCCTTCAACTCCCAATGTCCAAAGCTCCACAAATCCTTGCTAGCAAGCCATAACTGGTATCCTCTAGTGTAGGGGAGTCCAATGCAAGAAACTAGGCTCAATTTGGAGTCAAAATGATTAAATGGTGAAGGGTTGAAGTTGTAGGAAAAAACTAGATTTTAAGGGGTAATGAAATGAGGCATGAATGAAGTGGGGTGTGTTTATATGGAAGGGGTATGGGTTAGCTGCCATGGGAAGGGTATGGGTAGATATTAGGGTTCCTTTCCACCTTGCAAACTTAGTCTCTAAGTCTTTGACCCCTAGATATTTCTAGGTTTCTAAAGGAAATATCCTTAAAGTTAATATCTAGATATTATCTAACTAAGTATTTATACATAAAGCTAACATCCTCTACTTAGTCTTCTAGGTTAGTTGCTAACCTCTAGATTAGTGCTAAACTAGACTAGGAGCTAACATGACACTTAACAACTAATTAAATAATAATAAATTACATAAATCCAAATAAATTCTAATAAATTACCAAAATACCCTTTTGACTAAAAAGTGGTAATTTGATATCCTAATCACATGGTTAGGCTCATATGGTCATAGTTAGTCTCTAAGTCATATAATCTCTAGGGTTACATTAGGGTTACACTAGTAGTTAACCAAAGTCATAAGCCATGACTTAGAAAATAGTTTTAAACTATTTAAAAATCACCAAAATTCATAACATGACTAAATCATCATTATTAAATAATAAAAATAATAAATTTTCAAAATATCCCAATTTTAGAAAACTGGGTGTTACAGCCGAACATCTCCATGTCGCAAGTCCGAACGCCTATGCGGTAGCTCCTCTTGAATGCCAAGGACTCCATACGTCGGCACGTCCAAGCCAAGCTCCGCCCCGAGCCAAACATACCTGAACCTGCTCATAACTAGTGGAGGATTAGTGCTTTCGTCCTCGCTTCGCACTGATCAAGACCCGCTCGCACACAAACCAAACACTTAATCATTTAGTGAAACATGCAACTTAATTGGTGATCTTTCTATTTAGCCTTATGATCAGTTTCATAGCAATACTTAAACATAGCACATTATCATATATGTGTCCCATACCGTGTCCCTGCGACAGATACAGTTAGACATAATATGAACATAAACATAGTGATCGTGCTCAACTTCGTCTCATTTTCCTTAGCCTGCACTGGTTAGAACTTACGTAAGAACCCATATAATTCACGCAACATTCCAATCATAAACTTAGACAATGCATAAGGGTCGCAGGCCCTACGCCTGCACCCAACTCATATCTCAGCCCATCGGCCCTATCTATATGAAGGTCACGGTGTTTCGCACCGTAATGGACTTGGCATCTCTTATGTGTAAGCCTACAATCACTTCGATACGGGTTGCGAGCCCAGTATCTGAAGGATCCCAAACTTACGGATATCATAGCTTATCACAGCACTGGACGATCGCAATCCGTCCGAATATTGTGCACCATAAATACCACACATAATTCCCTCCTAGGCCGAACGGTCCCGGTGCCCCGGTCGTAACCGTCCGAAGGAAGCCGTACCCGTGCACGGGCCATCCGAGTCCATTGACCATGCAATACGTACCATAGCATACAAGTCATATCGTCCAACCAATCTAGTATTCCATAAACATAGTCCCGTACCATAAACATATTCGCGTCTCATAAACATAATCCACCATCCATATGGGGAGCTCCGTCGGCGTTATACCCCAACACATCCATATTGATGCACGACGCCCAACGGCTTAGACATTTAGTACTCATGTTCAACGTGTTCCATTCATAAGTATTTCGCATAGCCTAATTCCGTAGTTACTTATTCATTTCCTAGCTTCCGTGCGCGAGGGCACGCTCAGCGTCATATTCAATGTTCTAGGCCTAGTGTTCAATGTTCTCGGAGCCGTGCACATGATGCACATCTCAATATCGTCCTTCAATGTTCTACCATCATTGCCCTACCGCGACCCGTACACTTGATGCACGTCGCTTCAATTGTTTGATTGTTCACTGTTCTATCTTAGTGTTCAACCCATATTTAGACACTTACTCGCCGAGCCACGCTCGCTAACTCGATAACATCTTACGCATGCACGGACATATTTTATTAGACGTGAAGGAATAGGGATAGGGAGTCAAGAACCCGCCCACCTTAAGTCGATACACCTAGGGGTGAGCATATAACGGTTGAAAACCGAAAACCGAACCGAACCGAACCGAAATATGACAAACGGTTCGGTTTTTCGGTTATCGGTTCGGTTTACGGTTTAAAATTTTAAAAATTTGAAATAACGGTTCGGTTTTCGGTTCTTCATCCGAAAAACCGAACCGAACCGAAAATCGATTTAGATTTAGTAATTTATCAAACTTCCTACAATATACATATACTAATGTTTATTAATCCCTAACTGAGCGCACTCTCTTCTCCTATTCTTTGTCGGTGCTTCTTTGAGCACTCTTTCTATCTACCCTCAATCTATATATACTAATATCTTTCACTCTATGTAATATAACAATTCATAAATACAATAATATCATATATTTAAAAAAAATTATTTAAATAGGCTCATTTTGCTAAAAACTTGAAGGCCATGCATATTGGTCCATGAAACCGAACCGACCGAAAACCGAACCAAATTAATTCGGTTCGGTTTTGTTCGGTTTTTATAAAAACGGTTCGGTTTTTGGTTTTGAGAAATACTGTTTACGGTTATTTCGGTTTTCACGTATTCGGTTCGGTTTGAACCGAACCGAACCGATGCTCACCCCTAGATACGCCTTGCCGTTTTGCCGAGTTGAAGCGGCTCGCTTCTATAACTTGGTCTCATAGCTAACTCTCGGACTTAGCCATTCCTTTGAACTACTCGGTTGATTTGGCCTATCGCACCCATGCCACGATCCGTAATCCAGCATAAAGGCATAGCCTGCACACCAGATCAACTAATATCAGCACTTGCTCAAACGGGACTTATACTTTGTATCGATTCGATTCATAGATTCCAACCGACTCAAAGCTTACCTTTGGCCAACGTAACACGTGTATCGATTCGCATCGATACCTCATCGGGTCAACACAACTCGTCGAGTCAACGACTCATCATAATGTACCGTACGGAGCGGGGTATTACATAATATACCACTCAAAACAAGGTTCGTCCTCGAACCGAACCAACACTTAATCTGAGTGTCTTGCCAGATCGTTTCACGATCTTTTGCTACTACCGTTGGAATCATACAACTTAGTTTGGATCATACACATATTTTAGGCGTCCCACCAATATATGCATTTCAGCCAAGCTCAGTTGTAGGATATCGGGACAACTAACAAGCTCGCTTAAATCCTCAAGCACCAATCAGCCTGTACTCGACTTAGTCATATCTTAACGCCTATTTCCAAATACTTTTCGTATGTATCATCCCATAACATGTGATCCTCTTCCATACATCTCTGCGTATAACTTGATTCAAACCCGTAACTTCGATCTCATAAGTTTCTCGATGGCCATCTAACGTATGCATCGCATTAAGCCGTTGCACATCCGATCGCAATAATTCTCCGTAATGCCTACTCGCCAAATCGTTTCTCATCTCTCACATAGATGTAATGCCCATATCTCGTATTACGTATTTAGAATACGTGTACGTATTTTGACCCGTATTGCATGTCTTCCTACTTGATTTATTTTGACATTTCATTAATTGGTTTATCTTGGTTCGGTTTGGTTTTGTTTGGCTTGGTTCGATTTTGCTTGATTTTATGTGAGCCAAACCACTCCCACCTACCACCTCCTTCATTAAATATTCCACTCACATTTCTCTCTCCTCATTAACTTTCTTCTTCCCCACCATTACTTCTCCACCAACCTGAGAGAGTGGAGAGCTTAGGCAAGTGCACCTTGCTTCATGGAGGAAGTCTATTTTTATTGTTCCATTGTCTTCCTCATGTGTTTCTAACCCATTTCAGTATTTAGCATTTTCCATTTCCATGGCTAATTTCTTGTAGATCTAGCTTTGAGGTATTTTCGTTTTTGTGGGTTTTGATCTACCAGACTTGCATATTTTTGTAAAGAAAAAATTTCATGTTGTAGAGAATTTCTTTCTACCCAAAGTTGACCGATGGAAGTCCAAATTTGGTCTCCGATGGGAAGTTGGGTGGTGCAGAGGAGCCATGGTATTTCCATGAGCATCTTCTCTGTTGGCAACATAAATTGTTGCTATCTTGTATTTTTTTGGCCGCAGGAATCTTGCTTAGCCGCATGGGCATGGCAGCATTATTTTCTTTCTGACATGATAGCATTTATTAGCCAGCCGCATGTATGCTTGAACACTTAGCATCAGCTGCATATACAAATGCATTGTTAATACATTCTTGAAAGCCAGCCGCATGAGAATGCATCTAATGCATTGTTGAACACCAGCCGCATGTAAAGCATTAATTCAATGCTTGTCCAAGTCGTATAGCATTTTTAAGCATTAAATGTAATGCTTTGCCCAGCCGCATACATCCTTAAAAGCATTAAATAAATGCTTTACGTCATGTCATGCCCCAGTACCGAAATACGGAGACGGACGAGGCCAGCTACACCATATGAGGTACGTGACGTCATACGACGATCGTGGCTGTCAAGAGACTAGGGGGGTACATGCTACAATCAAGTCTCCTATGGTCCCACAGAGTTCTATGTCTCAATCAATCAACACAACATCAGCAATTAAATGAACATTAAAGGTAAAGCAGTAAGGCGTCCCCGACGCTTCATCAAAATGGTCATGAGAGACTAGCTTTATAATATAGCTATCTCAGAGAGTCATGAGCACAAAAGTATACACAGCTGCAGTCTGTTTAGTTACACTTATGTACTGACACAAAATATCAAGTAATCCGGCTAACAGGTGCCGGTGGCTGAACGCCGCACAAAAGTATAAGCAAGAGTGGTGGAGAAGAAACCCACTCGAGTCCCCGACCAGCCATGCTCCTAGTATGCACCATGGATGTCAGGAAGAAGGATCGCGTCCTCTGGCTCTGCTACGAGATCTGGCCAAACAAAACCAGTGGGGTCAGCCCCGAATAGCAAGTACCGCCAAAGGGCACAAGAGTTAAGATAAAACCCAGTTATAATGATAAGAATAAAGCTTATGCTGCGGCAATAGGGTAGCGCTACATCGTCGGACCCATCTGGCACCCTTATAACCAAACAAGGACAAAAGGTGCCACATGGAGCCGGGACGCGTCGCACTCTATGACCTATAAGTCTACAGATATAAGTAAGAAGATCTCCTGGTCGTGACTTCGGTCGACGGACCATCGCAGCACGATAACCAACCCAACAATCAAACAAGAACATGGGTTGGATCACGTACCGCGGTGGGCCATGTTCCTTAGTCATTCACAGGAGTAACACATCACAATCAAATTAAGGCTTCCGTTCGTAAATTCGGTCCGCAGCCTGTCATAGTACGATAACCAACCCAACAATCAAACAAGAACATGGGTTGGATCACGCACCATAACAGTCCGCTTTCCTCAGTTACTCGCAGAAGGTAAAAGAAAAATACAAGCAAGTCATTTTCACGGCCAGTCAAGTCTACGAGTTTCTAGTATGGCGAGGTTATCCTCGTATTAAATTATCAGAGTCCTCAGATCGTATCTTTCCAGCAAGGCTAGCCAACCCAGGGGTCCGCGTAGTCAAGTATTATTAAGCACAGGTCCCTCATAAGGCTACCTTGCAGGCACAAGTCCCCTTAGGGCTACCTTGCCAAAACTTATAATATATCAGAAAATAATCGGATACCGGCATCCACTCATTGCAGATGGCACCGTATCCGTGGTGACCAGCTGGCGCGTCGAGGCAATCCCTCAAGGCGGCTGGTGTAACACGATCTCGGGATTCTGCCCTCTCCATGCATCTAATAGATTTAGTTGCCTAATTTAAACCCTATGTGAAATCTTGGATCCTCATGTTGTGGCCTGCATGATCATCCTCCTAGAATGTCGTACCGTAGTACGAGTACCCCAAGTGAGGATCCATGTCGATCAGTAGGTCGACACGTTCTACCCTCCTTAGTGTAATGCAATATTGCAAATACGCCACGTGGGATTACGAGTCATTTGTCAAGCATGAACGAGAACCGGGACATTCAGGCACATGTAGCGAGTAGGAACACTTTGTTCTCCAGGGTCAGATTCATGCTCAGGACAAAAGGCGTAAGGATATATCGCATACACAAACCAATACATATACACGTATATAGGCCAAGGTAGCATGAAAAAAAATGGAAAAGCAGGAACAGGCTGACTAAGTACTAAGGCTAGGTCGGCCAACCAACGCGGGCGCGTCACATCCATGGCGCGGGCGCATGGCGGGCGAGGGCGCGGTCACGAGCGCGGACGGCCACACGGGCGCGGGAAGCGCCGGGCGCGGGCGGCCACGCAGGCGCGGGGAAAACGGCCGGGCACGTGACGTCCACACAGGGGCGCGAACACGCGAGGGCGCGGACACGCGGGGCGCGGACACGCGAGGGCGCGGACGCGCGAGGGCGCGGACGCGCGAGGGCGCGGGCCACGCAAGGCGCGGACACGCGAGGGCGCGGGCCACGCAAGGCGCGGACACGCGAGGGCGCGGGCCACGCAAGGCGCGGACACGCGAGGGCGCGGGCCACGCAAGGCGCGGACACGCGAGGGCGCGGGCCACGCAAGGCGCGGACACGCGAGGGCACGGGCCACGCAAGGCGCGGACACGCGAGGGCGGCCTGGCGCTGGAACCACGCGGTGCGGGAGACCACGCGGCGCGGGCACCACGCGGGCGCGGGGGCGCGTCCTCCCATCAGCGCGGCGCGGGACGCGCGCGCGCGGAAGGCACGGAACCCAGGGGCGCAGACCTCCCATCAGCGCGGCACGGGACGCGCGCGCGCGGAGGGCACGGAACCCAGGGGCGCGGACCTCCCATCAGCGCGGCGCGGGACGCGCGCGCGCGGAGGGCGCGGACACAGGACACTGTTCATCTTCTTCCCCTCAACCGAGAGGGAAGAACCATGAACCCTAAAAACTCCAAAAATCATAACTAAGTCAATTCTTAACCAAATTTCGATTTTCAAAGTTCAATCTTGAGTAAAATTCAATTCTCTACAACATGGAACCATTAAAACTTGAAAATGGTGGAGTTTAGTAGATCAAAACCAAGGAAAACCGAAAAATGTTTAAAACCTAGATCTACAAAAATTAAAGCTTCCAATCAGAAAATTCCAAGTTCTAATCTAGTAGAGAATGAGGAGAAGAACAAGTTTTGGTAAAAATTTTGAAGGAAAACGAAAATGATGGATCTCTCCCTTGTGCAAGTTGATACTTGCCTTTGGTTGGGTGAAGGAAGTAAATGAGAGGAGTTATGAGGAATGAATGAGGGGAGAGAAAAGAAATAGGGTTTTATATAAAAGCCTAAACCAAGTTGGTTCATGATGACCCAACGGGTTCAAGTGAACCGAGAACATGTCACCCAATTAGAGCCAAAACTGTAAACTAAAATCACAGAAAATAAATTACGAAATATTATTTTGTCAAATAATTTGGGATATACATGAAGAAATACAACAAAATAAATATCGTATAAATATACGTAAATACAAATAAGCAGTATACGTACTAAAAATACGTATTCCGGAATCAGGGAGTGACATCTCTACCCTTCTTAGAAAAATTCCGTCCTCGGAATTTCCAGCCAAGACAGGATTGAAAGGTCAGGACAAGCAAGGCACAATCACATGCAAGTTAACTAACAAGCAGTTATTATCTACATCACAAAAGTACAATACAAGCAGGTGCAATAAATGTGGAATCGTGTCATTATGGCATAAAGATATACCTCACAAACCAAACAAATGCGGATACCGAGATCGGATCTCGTCCTCGCGCTCCCAAGTTGATTCTTCCGGAGAGTGATGGTTCCAAGAAACACGGACAAGGCTGATCGTCCGATTCTTGAGTACCTTCTCTCGCCGGTCTAAAATAGATACGGGTTGTTCCTCGTAAGTTAAGTCGGTACCAACGACTAACTCTGAATGATCGAGGACATGACTCGGATCCGGGACATACCCACGTAACTGGGACACATGAAACATATCATGTATGCCAGTTAACGAAGGCGGAAGGGCAAGTCGATAAGCCACATCGCCTACCCGAGCGAGAATCTTGAAAGGACCAACGTATCTTGGACTAAGCTTTCCTCGGGTTCCAAATCTAATGATACCCCGAGTTGGCAAAATCCGCAGAAACACTTGGTCGCCAACTCTAAACTCTAGAGGCCTACGATGCTGATCTGCCCAATGACGATGTCGGTCATGTGCAACTCGAAGGCGCTCTCTGACCAACTTAACTATCCCTACAGTTTGCGTGATCATCTCTGGTCCCAACAACTTTCGTTCTCCGACGTCGTCCCATGCCAAAGGGGACCTGTACTTCCTTCCGTACAATGCTTCGAACGGGGCCATCTGAATGCTAGCCTGATAGCTGTTGTTATAGGAGAACTCCACAAGATGAAGGTGATCCTTCCAAGATCCGCCAAAGTCCAAGGTACATGCCCGTAGCATATCTTCTAACGTCTGAATGGTTCTTTCTGACTGCCCGTCAGTTTGCGGATGATACGTAGTACTGAATCTTAACTTGGTCCCCAAACTCTGGTGCAAGTTCCGCCAGAAATGGGAAGTGAACCGAGTATCCCGATCTGATACTATACTAACTGGAACACCATGCTGCTTCACTATCCGCTTCATGTACATTTCTGCCAACTGCTCAGTAGTCTGCCCAACTCTGAAAGGAAAGAAATGAGCGACCTTCGTGAGTCAATCTACTATTACCCAGATTGCATTCTTGCCAGCCGGGGATCTAGGTAAACCGGTCACAAAATCCATCGTGATGTGCTCCCATTTCCATTCTGGGATAGGAAGCGGCTGGAGCAATCCTGCTGGTCTCTGCTGCTCGGCTTTCACCTGCTGACATACCAGACACTTGGATACAAATCTCGCTATCTCTCTTTTTATGCCATTCTACCAAAAATACTGCCTGATATCTCGATACATCTTCATTCCTCCTGGATGAATAGAGTAAATAGAACTATGAGCTTCGGACATAACTTCCTGCCGAAGATCTCCACTCGGTACACAGAGTCTATTTCCAAACCTGAGCGTACCATCCTCATGAATTACTAACTCCTTCCTACGGCCTGATTCACACTCCGACCGCAACTTCTGAATCTGTGGATCTCCTGCTTGTGCTGTCCTTATCCTCTCTACTAAGGTTGACTGAATCTGCATACTGGTCATTCTTCCTATATCCCTTGGCAAAACTACTTCGATTCCCATACTCTGGAGGTCTTCTAAAATATGCTTCTGCGAGGTCAAGATAAAGGCACTGTTTCTCCTACTCAGTGCATCTGCAACGATATTCGCCTTGCCTGGATGATACTGAAGATCTAAATCAAAATCCTTCAGCAGTTCTAACCATCTTCTTTGCCTCATGTTCAAATCTCGCTGCGTGAACACGTATTTCAAACTCTTATGCTCAGTATAGATCTCTACCCGATCCCCGTACAAATAATGCCTCCACAACTTGAGTGAAAACACCACAGCTGCTAACTCCAAATCGTGAGTCGGGTAATTCTTCTCATGGTCTCGAAGCTGCCGAGACGTATATGCTATCACCTTTCCATGCTGCATCAATACATATCCAAGACCCTTCCCAGATGCGTCACAATACACTGTAAAGCCTCCCGATCCTACTGGAAGCGTCAAGATCGGGGCCGAGATTAATCTCTTCTTCAATTCTTCAAATGATGCCTGACAACTAGCTGACCAAACAAACTCCACGTCCTTGTGCGTCAAACGCGTTAAGGGCGCAGAGATCTTGGTAAAGTCCGCCACGAACCTTCTGTAGTAACCAGCTAATCCCAAGAAACTTCGTACTTCTGCAACCGTTCTCGGGACTGGCCAATGCTCTACGGCCTCAATCTTCTTCGGATCCACTGACACTCCTGCCCCAGAAATTATATGCCCCAGGAACGAAATGTGATCTAACCAGAATTCACACTTGTCGAGCTTCGCATAAAGTTGATGCTCCCTCAATGTCTGCAAGACAGTCCTAAGATGTTTCTCATGCTCCTCTTCACTGCTGGAATAGACAAGAATGTCATCTATGAACACTACCACAAATTTATCCAAATATGGAAGAAAGATGCGGTTCATCAAATCCATAAATACTGCAGGGGCATTGGTTAGTCCAAAGGGCATTACTAAAAACTCATAATGCCCGTATCTTGATCTGAATGTCGTCTTCTGAATATCTTGCTCTCGGACTCTCACCTGATAGTATCCCGAACGAAGATCGATCTTGGAAAAGATGCGGGCCTTGCTCAATTGATCAAACAGGTCATCAATCCTTGGTAGCGGGTACTTATTCTTCACTGTTACTGCATTCAGCTTGCGGTAGTCGATGCACATCCTCGTCGACCCATCCTTTTTGGGAACTAGAATCACTGGCACGGCCCAGGGCGATTTACTGTCTCGGATGAATCCCTTAGACTTCAACTCTTCTTCATGTTGATACAACTTATCCTGTTCTGACGGCGACATTTTGTAAACTCTGTCTGCAATAGGCCTCGTTCCAGGGTTCAACTCAATGCTATATTCTACCTCTCTGACTGGGGTATCCCTGGGAGCTCATCAGGGAAGACGTCGAGAAAATCTTCGACCACTCTCGGAATCTGTCCTGGCTCTGACACTGCTGCTGAGATGACGCTCCCGGCCTGATTCTTCAAGGTTCGAGTAAAGATGAACTGCTCCATCCCAGGAATGCTGAATATGACCCTACCTCCTCTAGAATCAATGGTCGCATGACTGTCTCTCAACCAGTCCATGCCAAGAACAACATCAAAATTCCCTATAGGGAATTCAATCAATGATGCGGGCAATAAATGCCCACACACCTCTACCGGACATGAAAAGCGCACTCTGCTCACTTCTACGAGCCCATTGCCGGTGAGTATATCCATCCTCTCCGGCAATGCCTCAAACACTAGTCCAATCCGTGTAGCATATTGTGCAGAGATGAATGAATGAGTAGCGCCTGAATCAAATAATGCTACAGCGGGAAATGAGGTGACGAGAATTTTACCTGCCACCACGTCACTGGACGCTAGAGCCTCTCCCAAGGTTAATGTGAGAGCCTGGCCCCGCGGAGCCCCTTGTTGCGGCCTTCCTCGACCATGCTGTTGCTGCCTCTGAGGGCCTTCGGCTTCCTGTGCCTGGCGGAACATCTGAGCCTGCGTTGGTAGACGCTGGGCTAGGGGCCTTACTGCTAATACTGGCCCTCCACTCGGGGTTGCCACTGGAGCTGGCAATGCTGGAAACTGCTGAGCTGGCCCTCCTGGCCTCTGCATCATAGGACAAGTAAAAATACGGTGGTCTGAACTACCACACCTAAGCATAAGCCATTCGCTGACCGGCACACCTCCCTCGTGTGCCCTGCCTTTCCACAGAATGTACAGCCCGGGGGTGCTCCCTGACGCTGTTGCTGGTTCCTCGGCTGCTGATGCCGAACTGGCGCTGTATTAGTTGACACGGCCGTCCTCCGCGGCGCCCCCGCATCATGAATACGTACACCGGGTGCTGGTGCCGATGTTCGCTGCATTGCTCCTCCTCCAACCTGGGAATGAGATCTCTTCTGACCTCCTGCCCTCGATGCCAACCTCTGCTGGGTAAGCTCGTGCCTCCGGGCTGCCGTCAAGACAGCGTCAAACGTCTGGTAGTCGTGTCCTTCCACAAGCTGCAATAATTCTAAGTGAAGTCCGTGCTGGAACCTCATAGCTTTCTCTGGCTCCGTTGCCACCATTGATGGTACGAAACGGCACAATCTGCAGAACTCTGCTGCATACCCATCTATGGTCTTGCCTGCTTGCTTGAGATTGATGAACTTCTGCTGGAGCTCATATCGAGCTACTACGCCAAAATACTTGGCCTTGAATCTGTCACTGAAGGTGGTCCAACGAACAGGGCGTCTTGTACCAACTTCTTCTGATGCCCACCAGTCGCGGGCAAGATCCTGAAGTACCAGTTTGACCTGATCAACCTTCTCATCGTCTGGAACCTTGGCTGCCATAAGAATGGCTTCGATGTCTTGAATCCATGCATCCGCAGTGATGGCATCCTCCGTGCCATAAAAATACCTCGGGTTCAAGCGACGGAACCTTCCTGAGGCTCCCGAGTCAACCCCGGCACTCCTCTCAAGAGCTAACTGAATCCTTTGGTTCAACAACACGTTCTGCTCCTGCTGCCGAGTCTGTTGCTGTTGGTTAGTGACAAGAAACCCCCGGATGATCTCCAGGAGTGCTACGGCGTCTGGTACTGCCGTCGCTACTGGTGCTGCAGGAGTTTCATTAACCTGCGGCTGCACTGCCTCTGGTTCCATTTCTGTTCGTGCATGTACTGGAGAAGGTTCTCTCCCCTGTTGCTGCCCAGTCGAGCCATGCTCTTGCTGCTCTTCCTCATGGGCCTCACCCGCTACTGAGAATGAAGCACCCCTATAGAGAAGAATATAAGATTATCAAGTCCGGACGAGGAAGATTTCGAGGATGCAAGTCAGGTTAGAGATCAAGGCAAGGACAGAGAATTCGAAACAGAATTTCAAGGGGAACAAGTTTTGATTGAGACTCCTAATAATTCGCAATACCCCACAAGTCTGAAAATCAGACCTGCATGGGCCACCACTAAAACCTTGTCACGTCCCAGTACCGAAATACGGAGACGGACGAGGCCAGCTACACCATATGAGGTACGTGACGTCATACGGCGATCGTGGCTGTCAAAAGACTAGGGGGGTACATGCTACAATCAAGTCTCCTATGGTCCCACAGAGTTCTATGTCTCAATCAATCAACACAACATCAGCAATTAAATGAACATTAAAGGTAAAGCAGTAAGGCGTCCCCGACGCTTCATCAAAATGGTCATGAGAGACTAGCTTTATAACATAGCTATCTCAGAGAGTCATGAGCACAAAAGTATACATAGCTGCAGTCTGTTTAGTTACACTTATGTACTGACACAAAATATCAAGTAATCCGGCTAACAGGTGCCGGTGGCTGAACGCCGCACAAAAGTATAAGCAAGAGTGGTGGAGAAGAAACCCACTCGAGTCCCCGACCAGCCATGCTCCTAGTATGCACCATGGATGTCAGGAAGAAGGATCGCGTCCTCTGGCTCTGCTACGAGATCTGGCCAAACAAAACCAGCGGGGTCAGTCCCGAATAGCAAGTACCGCCAAAGGGCACAAGAGTTAAGATAAAACCCAGTTATAATGATAAGAATAAAGCTTATGCTGCGGCTATAGGGTAGCGCTACATCGTCGGACCCATCTGGCACCCTTACAACCAAACAAGGACAAAAGGTGCCACATGGAGCCGGGACGCGTCGCACTCTATGACCTATAAGTCTACAGATATAAGTAAGAAGATCTCCTGGTCGTGACTTCGGTCGACGGACCATCGCAGCACGATAACCAACCCAACAATCAAACAAGAACATGGGTTGGATCACGTACCGCGGTGGGCCATGTTCCTTAGTCATTCACAGGAGTAACACATCACAATCAAATTAAGGCTTCCGTTCGTAAATTCGGTCCGCAGCCTGTCATAGTACGATAACCAACCCAACAATCAAACAAGAACATGGGTTGGATCACGCACCATAACAGTCCGCTTTCCTCAGTTACTCGCGGAAGGTAAAAGAAAAATACAAGCAAGTCATTTTCACGGCCAGTCAAGTCTACGAGTTTCTAGTATGGCGAGGTTATCCTCGCATTAAATTATCAGAGTTCTCAGATCGTATCTTTCCAGCAAGGCTAGCCAACCCAGGGGTCCGCGTAGTCAAGTATTATTAAGCACAGGTCCCTCATAAGGCTACCTTGCAGGCACAAGTCCCCTTAGGGCTACCTTGCCAAAACTTATAATATATCAGGAAATAATCGGATACCGGCATCCACTCATTGCAGATGGCACCGTATCCGTGGTGACCAGCTGGCGCGTCGAGGCAATCCCTCAAGGCGGCTGGTGTAACACGATCTCGGGATTCTGCCCTCTCCATGCATCTAATAGATTTAGTTGCCTAATTTAAACCCTATGTGAAATCTTGGATCCTCATGCTGTGGCCTGCATGATCATCCTCCTAGAATGTCGTACCGTAGTACGAGTACCCCAAGTGAGGATCCATGTCGATCAGTAGGTCGACACGTTCTACCCTCCTTAGTGTAATGCAACATTGCAAATGCGCCACGTGGGATTACGAGTCATTTGTCAAGCATGAACGAGAACCGGGACATTCAGGCACATGTAGCGAGTAGGAACACTTTGTTCTCCAGGGTCAGATTCATGCTCAGAACAAAAGGCGTAAGGATATATCGCATACACAAACCAATATATATACACGTATATAGGCCAAGGTAGCATGAAAAAAAATGGAAAACCAGGAACAGGCTGACTAAGTACTAAGGCTAGGTCGGCCAACCAACGCGGGCGCGTCACATCCATGGCGCGGGCGCATGGCGGGCGAGGGCGCGGTCACGAGCGCGGACGGCCACACGGGCGCGGGAAGCGCCGGGCACGGGCGGCCACGCAGGCGCGGGGAAAACGGCCGGGCGCGTGACGTCCACACAGGGGCGCGGACACGCGGGGCGCGGACACGCGAGGGCGCGGACGCGCGAGGGCGCGGGCCACGCAAGGCGCGGACACGCGAGGGCGCGGGCCACGCAAGGCGCGGACACGCGAGGGCGCGGGCCACGCAAGGCGCGGACACGCGAGGGCGCGGGCCACGCAAGGCGCGGACACGCGAGGGCGCGGGCCACGCAAGGCGCGGACACGCGAGGGCGCGGGCCACGCAAGGCGCGGACACGCGAGGGCGCGGGCCACGCAAGGCGCGGACACGCGAGGGCGGCCTGGCGCTGGAACCACGCGGCGCGGGAGACCACGCGGCGCGGGCACCACGCGGGCACGGGGGCGCGTCCTCCCATCAGCGCGGTGCGGGACGCGCGCGCGCGGAGGGCGCGGATCCCAGGGGCGCGGACCTCCCATCAGCGTGGCGCGGGACGCGCGCGCGCGGAGGGCGCGGACACAGAACACTGTTCATCTTCTTCCCCTCAACCGAGAGGGAAGAACCATGAACCCTAAAAACTCCAAAAATCATAACTAAGTCAATTCTTAACCAAATTTCGATTTTCAAAGTTCAATCTTGAGTAAAATTCAATTCTCTACAACATGGAACCATTAAAACTTGAAAATGGTGGAGTTTAGTAGATCAAAACCAAGGAAAACCGAAAAATGTTTAAAACCTAGATCTACAAAAATTAAAGCTTCCAATCAGAAAATTCCAAGTTCTAATCTAGTAGAGAATGAGGAGAAGAACAAGTTTTGGTAAAAATTTTAAAGGAAAACGAAAATGATGGATCTCTCCCTTGTGCAAGTTGATACTTGCCTTTGGTTGGGTGAAGGAAGTAAATGAGAGGAGTTATGAGGAATGAATGAGGGGAGAGAAAAGGAATGGGGTTTTATATAAAAGCCTAAACCAAGTTGGTTCATGATGACCCAACGGGTTCAAGTGAACCGAGAACATGTCACCCAATTAGAGCCAAAACTGTAAACTAAAATCATAGAAAATAAATTACGAAATATTATTTTGTCAAATAATTTGGGATATACATGAAGAAATACAACAAAATAAATATCGTATAAATATACGTAAATACAAATAAGCAGTATACGTACTAAAAATACGTATTCCGGAATCAGGGAGTGACACGTCAGGATTCATTGAATGCACTTTTGTAAACACATTAAATAAATGCTTTGCTTTAGGATGCATTGAGTGCACTTTTGTTAATACATTAAATAAAGGCATTGCTCCAGGATGCATGGGAAGCATTGATTAATGCATTAACATTAATGCATTGATTTAAGCCTTTGGAAAGGCTAGCCGCATAAGCTTCTTAAAGCTTGCATTTAATGCATTCCGAAAGCAGTACTTAAATGCTTTAATGCATTTAGGTCCTTAACATTTAATAGTTTATGCTTTAAGGCCTTCCCTGGGAGACTCAGCCGCATGAGTCCTTAGGAATGCATTTACTGCCTTTTGGCATGCATTTTTAGTGCATTTTTTCTAATGCATTTCTTTGGAGAGTCAGCCGCATATGCATTTTCTGGATGCATTAGCACATGTATTCTTGCTCGGAAACCATTGTGGCCGCATGGAAATTTTAGTGAGCCGCATGGCCTATGTAAAATCCTGGCCGCATGCAACAACAGTTGCTGGCCGCATGAAGCATAAAGTTGCTAGCTTGCATTTATTTTGGAGCCGCATGACCTCCCACCAATTCTTTGGTCGTATGGCCATATGTACTGACATGGCTTATTATATTATATGAATAATTGTTTGGCCACATAAACTAATATTTAATTGGTTCACGTGAACCTTTTCTTATTGCATTAATTGTGGGGGTCCCACATAACTTCTTTTAGTTGACTTGCTTGCTGAAGTGGGAGCTTGCAATTATTGCGGGTCCCACTATCTTTTGTCTTACTTGATTTCATGCCCTCCTTGTTATGTTGGCCGCATGGGTGGACTCCCACTCTCTTTGGCCGCATATATGTTCTTCCACTTTTGGGCCGCATGGGGTCCACTTTGATTGTTTAAATATTTTATTAGCCTAAATTTTGGTCAGAATTTCTTCCCACTCCCAACATAAAAGTTGTAGAGTTTCTTCTTGGCTTCAAGAATATATATATTATTAATATATTATTATTTAATTGTGCAAGTTTCTTCCCTCCTTGATGATGACATGACTTGATAGTGACCCGTCGTGGTGCACTCCCGACAAGATAACTTGACCTGACAAATTTGACATGATAACTTGGCATGATAATTTTTGATAGTGGTCCGCCGTGGCGCACTCTTGACATGACAAAACCTGACATGATATTTCTCGAATTGCTATTGCGACAGCTAGTATGACACGACAAGATTGAATAACCTAGACACCGTGGACGATTGTGCTTGTACAAATGAACCCGTCTTGTCTTGCATCATGTCTAGGATGGGGACCTCTGAGTACCACGGTCAGGGGTACCCGCCGAAATCAACTAAGGCTAATAACTAGAATAACCCAGTAGTCATGAAAAGATTTCTCCAGTTACAGGCGATCCCGTTATCCCGGCCACAATTGTTGGACTTGTAGCCTACCGTCGAGTAGGGCACATTTCCAGCCCACTGTCATATGGGGCACACCTAATAATTCTTGATAATTGCTTAATAAATCCCAGTCGCCTGGATAACCTGGATTAGCTGCAGGGCTTGTGGCTGGAGGAACATCTCATTGTATATTGCTAGTAACTAGGCCTGTGATAACCCTAGTTAGTTAAAGTATCAAGCCGTACTTATTACTTGGCCGTGAATGTTGGATGGAGTTTACTCAGTCTAGTCTTGTCTTGATCCTGTATAAGATTGTTACATGTCCTGATTTCTTATATTTATCTTGTCGATAAATGGTGGGAGAAGCCAAGTTCTGTTCAGACGAAGGGTTACAACCCCGGTCCTTGTTTGGTTTACGGGTTGTAACCTGGTTATCTGAATAGTCCTATGGTTATCTCATCGTATATCACCTGTCACGCTTTTCCATTAATTACCGTCTTCTATTTTGTAATTATACTCTTGTGCTAATTGCTGGTTTTAGTTCCTAAGTGAAGCCTCCTTTGTGGCACTTGCTCTTTCTGGGATCAGACCCAGCTGATTTTGTATGGCCAGATACCGGAGCAGCTCCAGAGGATCTACCGATTTTCCTGCCAGATGGTGACCACTAGAAGGAATCCTGGCAACGAGTGGGTTTATTTTGGCTCTCCCACTCTATTGTAAAATTATTTTTTTGAGGCGTTTAGCCGCCGAGCCAGTGTAAGCTCGTGTACATTTTTACTTACTGTCTGCCTACGGGCTGTAACATGATTGGCAACCTAGGATTGATCATATATGACTGAAACTCTTGCTAGTCTTGACATTTTGTAACGACTAGCTTCATGATCAGATGAATATGTAATATTTGGGACGCCTTACTATTGTATATTTGGTGATCTTATATCTTGAAATATTTACTTATTTGCTTGTGATTGATACACTAGGCTTGTTCATTGACCATAAGAGACTGATGGATTGTAGTTAAACCCTCATATATCTAGACAGCCGTGACCGTATGGTGAGATGGATTCTATTTCATTATACGTAGCTGGCTATGTCTGCCCCCGCTCTCCAATATTCTGGTTTTGGGGCGTGACAATAGCCTAAGTCTTTCATCCAATCATTCATAACATTTGGCCTTAACGACATGGACTAAGTCCGACATGTCACAAATTCCTTTGCCTACAATTACACTAAGTCTCGCACACAACTATCCCAACACGACCCACGTTCTCGAACTGCCTACGCATCGCGTCTGGGGCTACCCCCGTGTAAACCCCCTAAATTTCTACTACGATTTTTTTAATTAAAATTTTGTATTTATGTTTAATTCGTATCTGCACGTCGCATAGGAGTTCTCAATGTGGTATTTGCGTAGCATACGGGAATTGCGCTTCGTATTTGCTCGACGAGTATGGATATGCGTCGAGGTACATATTTAGAAAAACAATTTTTTATATATTTTATTTTATAGAAAAAGTACATATGATAAATATTTTAATTTCAAAAAGAGTTATTTTAGTCGTCATTCAAAAATAAATATTGATTTGGAAATTTTTGTTTATATAAGAGATATTCTAGATACTTGCGAAATTTGAAATTGGTTATTAATCTATTTTGTCATTTACATAAGCTATTTTTATAATTTAATATTTAAGTAATATCCTTAATTTTTGAAATTAATTATTTTTATATTTATTTAAATATGGAAATGATACTTGAGATTTTGTTGATTTTAATATTTGGTTAAATATGCTAATTTAAATTAGAAAAGATTTCATTGGAATTTGAATTAAATCAGTGGAGTTTTGTATTGGATTTGGATTTGAACGATTTAAGTTTAAAGCAAATTTAAATTATATTATGATATTTTCTATTGGGATTTAAATCCTCCCAATCCCTATCCAACTGGAAATTCCCACATCCTATATATAGGCAGGTACTCCTCCATAAATCTTTCACCACCCACGTGCATCGTGTCCATGTTTTCCCCTCCCACATCTTATTCCAAATAGTACAACTACATTATCCCCATCCCCGTGTCGGACATACCCCGACATCATCGAATACCCGATCCTAACTCTACCCACATCCATCGCCATCACCGCAGCGACCAACACCAGCACACCGAAACTGAACTCCGACCACCGTCACCCCAAGGTCGGCATCCCCAAATCACGCTACCCATCCTCCTCCTCCATGCACGGCCCCAACAACTACCCTGTCTGGGCCATCACCGTCACCACCATCAACCAAGATCCGACCCAACCACCATCGACAGAAGTAAGAAAAGGAGAAAGGGAAAGAAACCCTCACCGAGCCGAGCAGGAACTCCTCCACCCCGACGACGGTGCTCCCTCCAGCGCCACCCTCGTCCGCGTCCCTGCGGCCTACCCACGGTCATCGTACCACCGTCGGAAGACCAACGCCAACCCCGTCTCGACCACCGCGAAGGCCGCCGCCATCGGATGACCACCGCCAGTAAACCTCTCCCGCGCTCCATCACTCCGGCGCAAGCCCCGATCCGCGCTCGCCGCGTGGCCCCCGTGCCTCCGGCATCCCGGCCGCCCCCGACGTCGATCTCCTCAATCGGATCCACCAGATCCACCGCCGCCCCTGTCTCGACCACCGATCGCCGAGCCCCCGTTCGCCTCACCAGAACCCTTCGTCCGCCGGCGCGGAAAAAACCCACCAGTGAGTCCCCGCCGCCCGCGCCACCAGTCTCCGTCGAGACTCCTCTCCGGTGTGCCGCCGCGTCCCCGAGACCCCTGTCTGCCCTCCGCTGGACGCTCCGCCCCGAGCTGCCCTCGGCGACGCCCCTCCGCAAGAGCCCGCGCCTCCGACTAGCCCACTGCTCTCCGACCGGCGAACCCATCTCCGCGCGCCCACCGCAGCGGGTCCGTCCGGCCGCCGCCGTTCTCCCTCGGTAAGGTCGCCAACTCCTCTCTCTCACTTTCCTCTCTCTGTTCTCTCTCCCTTCCTTCTTTATTTTGGGAACAGTAACTGATCGATTATTAAGTATATTAGTTATTGGTTATTATTTTATTTATTATTATTATTTTTTATTTTTATTTTATATACTGTTATCACTGTTATTATTATTCATTATTATTATAATTATTAGCATTATATTTAGTAAAAGGGGAAGTGGTGATTAGTTTAGGTTTTATAATAATTATTATCATTAGTATTAATATTGTGATTAGTTTTATCAATATGTTGTTATATCATTAGTATTTTTGGATTATGACTTTATTTTTGGAGTATTATATTATATTAATCTATTAGACAATATTTTTCTAAAAATTTATTTAAAATAATTTTGACTAAGGAAAGATTTACTTTCTATAAAATCTGTATATTTTACAAATTTACAAATTTATCCTGAGACGATTTCCAAATATTACAAATAATTATTACTTTTAACTACTAGTTTTCTCTATAAATTATTTTTACAAAACTATGGTATTGCTTAAAAACGAGTTTTCATTCTCTAAGTATTGGTCTGAAAACCTATTTTTACTAATAAGGTTAGTTTCTGGTATTATAAATATTTTTCTAAAAATATGGTACATAACTTTCTACAAATATTTCCTCAAATATCTTTGATTGCGACTGATCATCTTTCCTATTTCCTCGCGACCTTGGACCTCTGCACCATGACATGGCTACTGGACAAACATAACTTGTCGGATTATCGCACCACACCAGGCAAGATACCTTGCCATTATACTGTTTATTTTTAGTTGTATTTTATTTACATATCACTGTTCATTTATTTCTAGTTCTTGATTACTGCCTGCTCAGTGATGTTAGTTATACCTTGTTATTTACCCTTTGATTGCATATGGACTTAGAGTTAAGGGACTACCACTAGCTTAGTGCATTGAATAAACTTTGACACTGTTGTGCCACGAGGTATGTGAGTTATGAGTAGCATATAGTCTACGGACTTGCGTGTTGGCTGATCACTGATGCGTGCAGAACGTGCGTTAGGTCTAACTGTCAATAGTTGTATGTTAGAAGACTTGACGGTTAGTAGTGTTACATGGTCGTGGATACGACATGATAGGTACATTGGGTGGGGAGAACATTTCCTTATCGTATGGGCTTCTATTGCACTTCCCTTGTAACCCGGAAGCTCCGCTGGAGATACGGGTATGAGCCTCTCAGGTTGGCCACTGTCGTTTTTGAACGTCATGCTCTCGGTCACTGGTGCCCAAGTGGGGACTATACCAGATCCCATTACAGTCAGGACTCATGCGACGAAAGGTTTGTTCTCACTGCATGTTCACTTTAGTTTGGTTAGATTACCTTATAGTGTCTTGTCACTTTCTTTGATTGTGGCATATTTTATATTCAGTATTATATGGCATGTTGATGTATCTTGTTACGTCCCTCTGAGGACCTGGTTATCTTGTCAGGTGTGTGTTCTTGTCTTTCGCAGGTGTTCTAGCCGTGGCCATGATCGTCACTATTTTCTCGAAGATGATTGTACTTCGATCGTCTTCGCTTCGCCCGTCAAACTTATTATATTTTCCATGTATTTTTCCTTACTTGTTGGTAGTGGATTTGTCTCCGCCCAACGATTGTATTAATGACAAATCCAAAGTTGTTGTTTTATTAATATTTATCTTTGTGGATGAGATTTAGTACCTTGGTTACTGCATTTTACAGTTTATATATATATATACGAGGGTCCATATACTTCGTATGTATACAGCTGGCATGATTACGTTCTAGTCCTACGTATTTTGGGACTGGGGCGTTATATTTTTTTGTGGCAGCCCACGCAGGTCTAGTTTACCGTTTCAGTTACATGACTGTACCGAACGGGCCTGCAATATAGGATTAGAGTTTAGAATCTCATCCACCTACTTGACATCCTTTCTTGACTTCAAATTCTGAACTCTCATTCGACCTCCTTGAATTGCATCTTGCTTGACTCCTTCTACCGTAAATTCTTAGTTTCGTGTTTCGTAAGATGACTACACTAGTATATGCCCATAGCTAGATGGATTGCATTGGCAATTAATATGCATTGGAATTTTATTTGAGTTATAAAGGAATTTATTTTTCTAGAAAGTATGATTTTAAGGATTAGTTAATTTCAAGTTGGGTAGTAGCATATTACCGCCTTCAATGGATAGTTGGAATTTTATTTTGCTATTACAAGGTAGTATACACAAGAGGACAGAAAACAAATTTATGATTTTTGGAAATAGCAAAATAGTTTATGATTTATTTGGGATATGAAACCGAATTGAGAAACATCTTTAAATTGTGACACATGATTTACGGTTAAGTTCAATTTTGGATTGTAATATGTTAAAGTTTATCTCAAAATTTATTAGAAAGAGTTTTAAATTATAAGTTATGATTTCGTAAACGACAAGAGAATATGGAGGGTTTATGATTTATGGTTTATTTGAGAGCTTGAGGTTTTTAAATTGAGTCGTACGATTTATAAGTTTATTTAATTTTGAGTTTGAAGAAATGATGGTAAAAAAAATTTGTAAGAAATGAAATCAACTTTGAAGGAAAAATTCAAATTTCAAAAATTGCGTCATATGATATATGAATTATAAAGTTATTTAGATTTCGATTTTAAAGGCCGTGATTATGGATATTTAAATTTTGGTGAAAAAAAAGAAAAATTATTTTGAAGAGTAGTTGTGACTTATTGGAAGCTAGATATACACATTGGAAGGATATAGTATTAGATTCGGAGGTTATTTAAATGTTTCATTTTGTAGTATGAATTTCGGCTGATAAAAGTATTTAAATGTTGAGTTTAAGATTTTGGAAAAAAAAATTAAGTAATTAATATTCGATTCGTGATATACAAGGGTTATTTTGAGATTGATTAGAAATTTAAATTTGGATTAAACTTGACAGCCTAAGGTGATTAGGAAATTTGGTGGAATACCTTGGAAATTTTATTGAGGAATTTCGAGGAACTTAAAATTTTAGATTAGATCATATATTGGTGAAGGACCAAGAAACAAGTAAGGTCACCCTAGTGAGATAAAAGTATTTCACATTAGATTGCCATGCCACCTATGATTATGATATGGCATATACACAAGTGTAATTAGTCATCGACCAAACCGATGAACATATCTTTGACTTACTCGACCTTCCCTCAAATCTAGATCTTTATTTATGACCATCTAATTTTGGGACCTAGAAATAATTAGAACCATCCCCTTGACCATACCCTTATCTATGAACTTTTTAGAAATGGTCTCTCTAACTTATTTAGCCTTGACCTACGAGATTTCCTAATTATCTTTACTTCGTGCCTTAAACCTTTTATTTTTGTGCATTAATTAGTACCATATGAAAACCCACTTTCTATTTTGATCATTCGGCGCTCCCTATCATGACTTTGATATTTGGAGCACAACACTAGACATTTTCTTCCAACAAATTTTACATGCAAAACCTAGACGAGCTCACCTTCATGAAGGTATATCATGTTCCACTAAAATACGTCCCCTTGTACTCTATTTTTATGGTACGACTTTCGGGTCATAAAGACTCAACTATAACCTATACCATGGTGCCGATATACTTTTAACTATGTATATGGACTCAATCACGACTCAAATCTTCGGCCCGATTGCGATCTACTAAATCCGTTAAAAGCTTAACCTTGTGTTTTATCTTGACTGCTTAAACCTTGTCATTTTATTTCTTATATTATCTTGAATTACTTAGACCCATAACACCTTTTACTCTTCATGCAACACTTACTTTTCTCCCTTCCAATTAAATTGCTTACTATTATTTCACTATGATTCCTCCATAGTTTATGCAACCTTACTCCTTGTATGATTCCATTAGGCGAAATAAAATTTGATCATGACAATCTTGGGTTAGAAGAGGTTAGATTGGAGAACCCCACAACATGGATAAATACTGTAGTGGTTAAGATAATTATGAGATTATGAGGTATAGATGGGACGTGAATAAAAATGTGCGATAATTCTGAATAGATGAGGTAAGGAATGATATATTATGTGTTGACGAAACACTCAAGGATAAATAGACTTCGCGAATTTCAAACTTTGTTTTAAGGTAACTAAATATTGAGCGAAGAATTTCTTAAAGTGTGGTGGTTTAAGAACCAAAATATACATATAAAATTTATGGATGCAAATTTTTGATAAGGACAATGTTGACGTTGCCTTCGATAGCATAGAGTGTTATGATGATATTAGCTTTCAAGGATAACTAATTATTGAAGAAGGAAACCTTTATATTTTGATTAAGTTCTAACATGATTATGAATAAGAAGTTAAGAAGAGTTTCATTTCTACCATCAAGAAACTGTGATTGTTGAATTCAAATTTTGAGAGAGACAAATAAATATTTTAGGAAGCTTTCAATTATGATGATAGAAGGTTGAAGGTATACTGTTAGTTATCAAGATTTATCGAACATTAAAGACGAACTTTTATTTTGTCATCTATGGATGCATGGTATATTGACCAATAGATACGAATTTGCGGTAAAGAGAATTTCAATTTCTACTTGAGCCAAATTGGTTGAAGGTTTGAAATTTTTTGAAGAAAATTATAACTTAGGAAGATATATATATATATATATGTGAGCTAGTATAAGGGAGATTTATGGATTCAAAATTTGAGACTATCGAAAATTCTATGACGAAATAGAGGAAATTAGAGTACATTTAGAATCATATTGGTTTTGTTTAAGGAGACGTAGAACGGAATTTTTTTTTTGGAAAGAACGATTTATGATAAGAGAGATTTCATGAATATTGACGATATCAAGGATTAAGGAGTTTATTACCTACTTATTAGGTTGCTTTTTTAGGTTAATGTTAAGGTTGATCGAACTTAGTCATTGAATGATTGTCATGATCGAAATCTAAAACCATCGAAATTTTTAGTCGATCAAATGACATATTGCCATTGAAATGTCGTTTCATTCTCGTCAAACAATTGATTGCCTTTTGTTCAATATGAATCAAATTCTTATCGATTATACTGCTTCTATCTCCTTCACCTTACCTACCCTAATTTTTTCTAAATTTCGAGGACGAAATTCTTTTAAGTTGGGTAGGATGTAAACCCCCTAAATTTCTACTACGATTTTTTTAATTAAAATTTTGTATTTATGTTTAATTCGTATCTGCACGTCGCATACGAGTTCTCAATGTGGTATTTGCGTAGCATACGGGAATTTGCGCTTCGTATTTGCTCGACGAGTGCGAATATGCGTCGAGGTACATACTTAGAAAAATATTTTTTATACATTTTATTTTATAGGAAAAGTACATATGATAAATATTTTAATTTCAAAAAGAGTTATTTTATTCGTCATTCAAAAATAAATATTGATTTGGAAATTTTTGTTTATATAAGAGATATTCTAGATACTTACGAAATTTGAAATTGGTTATTAATCTATTTTTTCACTTACATAAGCTATTTTATAATTTAATATTTAAGTAATATCCTTAATTTTCAAAATTAATTATTTTTATATTTATTTAAATATGGAAATGATACTTGAGATTTTGTTGATTTTAATATTTGGTTAAATATGCTAATTTAAATTAGAAAAGATTTCATTGGAATTTGAATTAAATCAGTGGAGGTTTGTATTGGATTTGGATTTGAACGATTTAAGTTTAAAGCAAATTTAAATTATATTATGATATTTTCTATTGGGATTTAAATTCTCCCAATCCCTATCCAACTGGGAATTCCCACATCCTATATATAGGCAGGTACTCCTCCATAAATCTTTCACCACCCACGTGCATCGTGTCCATGTTTTCCCCTCCCACATCTTATTCCAAATAATACAACTACATTATCCCCATCCCCGTGACGGACACACCCCGACATCATCGAATACCCGATCCTAACTCTACCCACATCCATCGCCATCACCGCAGCGACCAACACCAGCACACCGAAACTGAACTCCGACCACCGTCACCCCAAGGTCGGCATCCCCAAATCACGCTACCCATCCTCCTCCTCCCTGCACGGCCCCAACAACCACCCTGTCCGTGCCATCACCATCACCACCATCAACCAAGATCCGACCCAACCACCATCGACAGAAGCAAGAAAATGAGGAAGGGAAAGAAACCCTCACCGAGTCGAGCAGGAACTCCTCCGCCCCGACGACGGTGCTCCCTCCAGCGCCACCCTCGTCCGCGTCCCTGCGGCCTGCCCACGGTCATCGCACCACCGTCGGAAGACCAACGCCAACCCCGTCTCGACCACCGCGAAGGCCGCCGCCACCGGATGACCACCGCCAGTAAACCCCTCCCGCGCTCCATCACTCCGGCGCAAGCCCCGATCCGCGTTTGCCGCATGGCCCCTGCGCCTCCGACATCCCGGCCGCCCCCGACGCCGATCTCCTCGCTCGGATCCACCAGATCCACCGACGCCCCTGTCTCGACCACCGATCGCCGAGCCCCCGTTCGCCTCACCAGAACCCTCCGTCCGCCGGCACGGGAAAAACCCACCAGTGAGTCCCCGCCGCCCGCGCCACCAGTCTCCGTCGAGACTCCTCTCCGGAGCGCCGCCGCGTCCCCGAGACCCCCGTCTGCCCTCCGCTGGCCGCTCCGCCCCGAGCTGCCCTCGGCGACGCCCCTCCGCAGGAACCCGCGCCTCCGACTAGCCCACTGCTCTCCGACCGGCGAACCCATCTCCGCGCGCCCACCGTAGCGGGTCCGTCCGGCCGCCGCCGTTCTCCCTCGGTAAGGTCGCCAACTCCTCTCTCTCACTTTCCTCTCTCTGTTCTCTCTTCCTTCCTTCTTTATTTTAGGAACAGTAACTGATCGATTATTAAGTATATTAGTTATTGGTTATTATTTTATTTATTATTATTATTATTTTTTTTTATATATACTGTTATCACTGTTATTATCATTCATTATTATTTTAATTATTAGCATTATATTTAGTAAAAGGGGAAGTGGTAATTAGTTTAGGTTTTATAATAATTATTATCATTAGTACTAATATTGTGATTAGTTTTATTAATATATTATTATATCATTAGTATTTTTGGATTATGACTTTATTTTTGGAGTATTATATTATATTAATCTATTAGACAATATTTTTCTAAAAATTTATTTAAAATAATTTTGACTAAGGAAAGATTTGCTTTCTATAAAATCTGTATATTTTACAAATTTACAAATTTACCCTGAGACGATTTCCAAATATTACAAATAATTATTACTTTTAACTACTACTTTTCTCTATAAATTATTTTTTACAAAACTATGGTATTGCTTAAAAACGAGTTTTCATTCTCTAAGTATTGGTCTGAAAACCTATTTTTACTAATAAGGTTAGTTTCTAGTATTATAAATATTTTTCTAAAAATATGGTACATAACTTTCTACAAAAATTCCCTCAAATATCTTTGATTGCGACTGATCATCTTTCCTATTTCCTCGCGACCTTGGACCTCTGCACCATGACATGGCTACTGGACAAATATAACTTGTCGGATTATCGCACCACACCAGGCGACACACCAGGCAAGATACCTTGCCATTATACTGTTTATTTTTAGTTGTATTTTATTTACATATCACTGTTCATTTATTTCTAGTTCTTGATTACTGCCTGCTCAGTGATGTTAGTTGTACCTTGTTATTTACCCTTTGATTGCATATGGACTTAGAGTTAAGGGACTACCACTATCTTAGTGCATTGTATAAACTTTGACACTGTTGTGCCACGAGGTGTGTGAGTTATGAGTAGCATATAGTCTACGGACTTGCGTGTTGGCTGATCACTGATGCGTGCAGGACGTACGTTAGGTCTAACTGTCAATAGTTGTATGTTAGAAGACTTGACGGTTAGTAGTGTTACATGGTCGTGGATACGACAAGATAGGTACATTGGGTGGGGAGAACATTTTCTTATCGTATGGGCTTCTATTACACTTCCCTTGTAACCCGGAAGCTCCGCTGGAGATACGGGTATGAGCCTCTCAGGTTGGCCACTGTCGTTTTTGAACGTCATGCTCTCGGTCACTGGTGCCTAAGTGGGGACTATACCAGATCCCATTACAGTCAGGACTCATGCGACGAAAGGTTTGTTCTCACTGCATGTTCACTTTAGTTTGGTTAGATTACCTTATAGTGTCTTGTCACTTTCTTTGATTGTGGCATATTTTATATTCAGTATTATATGGCATGTTGATGTATCTTGTTACGTCCCTCTGAGGACCTGGTTATCTCGCCAGGTGTGTGTTCTTGTCTTTCGCAGGTGTTCTAGCCGTGGCCATGATCGTCACTATTTTCTCGATGATGATTGCACTTCGATCGTCTTCGCTTCGCCCGCCAAACTCATTGTATTTTCCATGTATTTTTCTTTACTTGTTGGTAGTGGATTTGTCTCCGCCGAACGATTGTATTCATGACAAATCCAAAGTTGCTGTTTTATTAATATTTATCTTTGTGGATGAGATTTAGTACCTTGGTTACTGCATTTTACAGCTTATGTATATATACGAGGGTCCATATACTTCGTATGTATACAGCTGGCATGATTACGTTCTAGTCCTACGTATTTTGGGACTGGGGCGTTACACCCCGCTAGGTAACTTATCCAGACATCGTGCTTAATCTCTCCCGACACAAGAGGTCAACTTGAGTCTACGATGCTCAAAGGCAACAATCTCCCCGACCCAAGGTCTCTTACGATACGTCCATCTCCTATTATCGATCGAATATGAATTCCTTACTCAATTCTCGAATCAATCCCAGCTAGTTCGTCTCGTAACATAAATTATGCGCTCGAACACATATAATCTAATCGTTACTCAACCCGATCAACGACATAACTCTTAGGGTCGTTCTACTATCCGTCGCTCTCGCGCATTACAAAATTCTTGCAATCGTCTTGCCGCATCACTACGCTAAGCACGTTCCTCAACATCTATTCGATCCAATATAACATTTCTTGACCATATCGATTCTAGTACTCGCTAACTTTCGAGACACGACACTCACTCGCTTAGACTTATCCTCAATATGCACTACATCATCCTTGATCCTCGATAAAATTTCTTACGCGACTTCTTTAGGGTCATCCTATGGGACTTCAACATTCACTTGATTTGGCGGTCAAGTCTTCTAGGGTCATCTGCCCTGAAACTACGCTCGATAATTGAAGATCATCAACGAGGGACAGTTACAATGAACCATGCTATATCCTATCGCAGAGCCAAATCAATTCCCGACATTTCCTATGGGACTTTACCCAATTCGACATCATTTACTAATCCACGATCTCTCTACTCCCGCGCAACTGATGCGCCGTTGCTACTCGAATGACTCATGCGCTTGCGTGCCGTTACTACTCGAATCACTCGTATACTACCGTCGACTATCTTTGCCAGTCATGTCACGACCCGCACCCGCTTTTCGGATACGAAGCGTGTCCAAGCCCAGCTACGTATCGAGCGGACTCCAGCCCAACTCGAATACGTAAACGCTGTCAAGGCTATGATGTACTGCCAAATCATGGCAAACAAATCTATATCTCAATCCACAGGAATTATATAAACAAGAATGAACAAGTATGGGTCATGGTCTGCAGCCCATTAACATATTGTTCGATTAGACTTTAAAAATGATATGAGTCTATAAATAAGCAGAGTATATCATGATATGGAATACAAAGCACGAAAAGATAAGAAAGAAATATCATAAGCAAATACCTGTATCATACATCGCAATCCTCTACTATCCTGCTCTGCTATCTAACTCCATGTAGTCGCTAAACCTGAAGAGATCATCATGTCCTCAGAGGACTAGCAAGATACATAAAAACGAGCCTTTCTAAAAGTTTATTATGCATGGGAAAAATACAGAATAAACAAGTAAAGCTGAGCAATGAATAAGCACGAATCTATACACTGTCTACACATAAATGAACTGCTGAACGAGGACGATAGAACTCATGTCAAGGTGTCAACGGATAACCGAAACGAATACTCAAACCCTCGTCCCTAATGTGGACTCGCAGGTTTGAACTACTAACCCTTGTCCCTAGTGTGGACTCGCAGGCTAGCATCACCCTCGTCCCTAGTGTGGACTCGCATGTGTAAACCCTATACTACTAACCCCCGTCCCTATCGTGGACTCGCAGGCTAGCATCTACTACTAACCCTCGTCCCTATCGTGGACTCGCAGGCTAGCATCACCCTCGTCCCTAGTGTGGACTCGCAGGTGTAAACCCTATACTACTAACCCTCGTCCCTATCGTGGACTCGCAGGCTAGCATCTACTACTAACCCTCGTCCCTATCGTGGACTCGCAGGCTAGCATCACCCTCGTCCCTAGTGTGGACTCGCAGGTGTAAACCCTATACTACTAACCCTCGTCCCTATCGTGGACTCGCAGGTCAGCTTCAAGGTTCAAGACACGGAGGCAAGACTCCATCAAGGCACGACCAATAAGACACAAGGCTAACTGTGAACACGGTCTACAACCAATGATACCAATATATGAACGATACATATTGATAATATGAGAAAAACTGGATAATAAATAAAGACAGTGCATGTAAATAAAGCTGTGTAGAAAGACAAGGTATACTTGCCTGGGGGTTGCACGCAAGTCCAACAAATATATAGTAAACTGATAAGCCACGAAGTCCAAGTCATCACAACTGTCTTCGAAAGCTGAAACAGACAATGCCAACAGTCTCAGAATAGTCAAATTAGCTAGAATTGTCTGTCCTTAAATCCAATTCTGGACACAGGGGTAAAACGGTAATTTCGGGCAAAAATGATGTCCGCCGTTGGACCCGCTTTGCACCGAAAAGTGTGCCAGGGTCAATGGTCTCAAAAGTCGTCAAACTACATGTCTACGGATCCGGTTTTCCGATACGAACCCAACCGTATGTCCAAAGTTGGACTCCGGCGGGCCGTGCACGAAATCACCCGTTGAGTCGGACCGTGGGGCCCGCAAAACGGTGATTTTATCAACGGTCTCAGAATCAGACCAAACTTGGCATACAGGACCAGAAAAACGATACGGTCCTGATGGCATAAGTTTCGTCTCGATCTGACGAGCGTGCACAAAGTAATTAGAGAATTTGTAAAGTGCACGATACGGTGAATTTCGACGGATACGGATCAAATTCGTCGCGCACACGCGACCAATTTGAATTCCGTCAAAGCCCACACGACCACAAAGCCGTTACGCAGCTTTCGATGCTTTTGGTTCACGACCACGTCGTCCCGATTGGCGTGACGCACGTCGTGTGGAACAATTTCAATGTTTTTAAAACAGGTTTTTGGGAAACTTTGGGATTCGATTTCTCGACTCATAGTCGATGATTTCCGAATCCACAAAAAGGGTGATGAAGTCCTATATGTTGTCTAAAAGTCTCTTCAAATAGATTTTCTAATAAGTCGTTGGATCGATCATAATCGATCGTCGAACATGGATGGCTGGACTAAAAATAGTGTTCTGTTTCGGGGTGGTTTTTTTGCCGACTTTGCGTCAATTTTCTGGAGCGATGACTAATCTCCATCGAATTTCATTTGTGGGGACTTCTAAAGGGTCACATAGGGTTTCTATACCAACTTACGGAATCGAATTTGATGGAGAAAACGTGAAGATTCATGGTCGAGAAGTTACCTGACTTCTCCAACTGCTGCTGTGCTCTCCGCGCCTGTGTGCGCGCGCGCGGAGCTCTCCGGCCGGCCTGGCGGCGCGCGGCGGCGATGGCGCGCGTCTAGGGTGGCTGGGGGCGGTTGTCCAACCAGCGAGGTTGGCGCGGCATAGAGTTGATGATAGGGTTTTTCGTTTGGAGTCCCGAACTCCCGTCCTTCTCCACGTTTATATACGCTGTGGTATAAGTCTACAGCTGGGCTCGGGATGGAAAGGTTTGGCTGGCTGGGCTCTTTGAATGGGCTGGAGGAGTCGGGCCCGGCTCGAACTGCTGTGTTATAGGGTCGGGCTCGTGTCTGGTGTTGCTACTGCTCCATTCATTTGTGATAGATAGTCTACAACTACGTGTACCTAAGCACTTGAAGCTGACTGTCTCCTCGTTCAAAGTAAGGTTCCATATGGAACTTATGCAACTTGATAATTGCCTACTGAGGGATAACTGCCAATTCATTTAAGCAAATCCATAGTAAGAGTCATCTTAATTATCTATTTCATATGTGTGGCAAAAAGCTCCTGCTGCTTGACAGTAGTGAGAGAATCGACTAACTAGAAGTTAAATGGTCATTCAGTCCTCATGGGACAGTGTTCACGAGACCATAACCAAGCAAATTGATAAATGAAATGATACATATCTCTACTTGACAATCTAGATCCACCAAAATGGAAAGAGAATCTCTCTCTCTCTCTCCTGTGTAAGATAACCATAATGTCCTAGTAAGTTGAACCCTACTAACTCAGGGTTGCATCCATGTTCAGTGTTGGCATGACAAGGACATGCAAATTCGATTGTGTGCCCATTTTGCCATGTCCGTCTATGTCATGTTCTATTTGTGCCAATGCAACGTAGAAAATGACATGCAAAGATGTTTGAAGAACTGAAATTTGTTAGGTCACATTTCATAGAATATAAAGGGCCAATATAAGTAATTACAAGAAGAGGAGGACATATAGTAACATACATCAGACCAGGCTTAACATTTTTAGCTAGAAATAGCCAATTTAACTTCTGTGCTGTCACTAGGTGATAGGTGTGAGGTAAACTTTTCAATATGCAAATATGAAGTTGACAAAACAGAAACATCAAACACTTCATTACAAATTATGGTGTGCCAGCATATAACATAATTAACAAGGCATAGAAAAGGGTAAAATATTTTTCTTGTTTATGGAACTGGTAATGTATACTGTATTGGAATACAAACAAGATACCAATTTGTATTATCATGAGTGCTCATTGCTCAAAGTACAACAATCCCACTAAAATAACCAAAAGGGTCTTGGTGAACATATCTAGTCCTAGAAAATTGTACCAATATTCTAAAAATCACCATTTAAATAATAATAAAATATTTCAAAATTTTTGGGAAGGGGAGCTACAAATCTACCCACCTTAAAAATAATTTCGTCCTCGAAATTCTAATTCATGATTATGCCTTAAAAATCAAAATCGACTTTTACCTTAATCTCCTCAATTTAATTTCTAAAAATATTCTATAATCTTCTCTAGCCATTTCATAACTCCGAATACTTGAGGACTTCTACCCACCTTTAGTCATACTACTCCTCAAAATATGGTCACTAAAGTCTTATAATCTTCTAGCTACTGGCTAACCGTCATTCCAACAGATATCTAGGACATATGGCCTATTTAATCCCTCATATCCATAAACAACCAAATATTCAATAGTCAAGCAATATTATTCTATAAATTAAGAATTTCTGATAAATCCTAGATAGCACGAACATTCGTCACCTCGAAATAAAGGGACGAGAATCAATGGCACCGGAAGCAAGGAAGTATAATCGAGAGCAAATTTAGAGCTTTCAAGGACGTGGAGAATTTCTAGGAGAGTTTTCAAAGCAGAGTAGATTGAGATTTCTAAGGTTTAGTCATTATCGCAGGCTCGTACCAGTACAGTTACGTAACCGGTACGATATGCTCTGACCTGCATGGGCCACCAAAAAAACTTGTCACGACCCGCACCCGCTTTTCGAATACGAAGCGTGTCCAAGCCCCGCTACGTATCGAGCGGACTCCAGCCCAACTCGAATACGTAAACGCTGTCAAGGCTATGATGTACTACCAAATCATGGCAAACAAATCTATATCTCAATCCACAGGAATCATATAAACAAGAATGAACAAGTATGGGTCATGATCTGCAGCCCATTAACATATTGTTCGATTAGACTCTAAGAATGATATGAGTCTATAAATAAGCAGAGTATATCATGATATGGAATATAAAGTACGAGAAGATAATAAAGAAATATCACAAGCAAATACCTGTATCATACATCGCAATCCTCTACTATCCTGCTCTGCTATCTAACTCCATGTAGTCGCTAAACCTGAAGAGATCATCAGGTCCTCAGAGGACTAGCAAGATACATAAAAATGAACCTTTCTAACAGTTTATTATGCATGGTAAAAATACAGAATAAATAAGTAAAGCTGAGCAATGAATAAGCACGAATCTATACACTGTCTATACATAAATAAACTGCTGAACGAGGACGATAGAACTCATGTCAAGGTGTCAACGGATAACCGAAACGAATACTCAAACCCTCGTCCCTAATGTGGACTCGCAGGTTTGAACTACTAACCCTCGTCCCTAGTGTGGACTCACAGGCTAGCCTCTACTACTAACCCTCGTCCCTAGTGTGGACTCGCAGGCTAGCATCACCCTCGTCCCTAGTGTGGACTCGCAGGTGTAAACCCTATACTACTAACCCTCGTCCCTATCGTGGACTCGCAGGCTAGCATCTACTACTAACCCTCGTCCCTATCGTGGACTCGCAGGCTAGCATCACCCTCGTCCCTAGTGTAGACTCGCAGGTGTAAACCCTATACTACTAACCCTCGTCCCTATCATGGACTCGCAGGCTAGCATCTACTACTAACCCTCGTCCCTATCGTGGACTCGCAGGCTAGCATCACCCTCGTCCCTAGTGTGGACTCGCAGGTGTAAACCCTATACTACTAACCCTCGTCCCTATCGTGGACTCGCAGGTCAGCTTCAAGGTTCAAGACACGGAGGCAAGACTCAATCAAGGCACGACCAATAAGACATAAGGCTAACTATGAACACGGTCTACAACCAATGATACCAATATATGAACGATACATATTGATAATATGATAAAAACTGGATAATAAATAAAGACAGTGCATGTAAATAAAGCTGTGTAGAAAGGTAAGGTATACTTGCCTGGGGGTTGCACGCAAGTCCAACAAATATATAGTAAACTGATAAGCCACGAAGTCCAAGTCATCACAACTGTCTCCAAAAGCTGAAACAGACAATGCCAACAGTCTCAGAATAGTCAAATTAGCTAGGATTGCCTGTCCTTAAGTCCAATTCTGGACACAGGGGCAAAACGGTAATTTTGGGCAAAAATGATGTCCGCCGTTGGACCCGCTTTGCACCGAAAAGCGTGCCAGGGTTAATGGTCTCTAAAGTTGTCAAACTACATGTCTACGGATCTGGTTTTTCGATAAGAACCCAACCATATGTCCAAAGTTGGAATCCGGCGGGCCGTGCACGAAATCACCCGTTGAGTCGGACCGTGGGGCCCGCAAAACGGTGATTTTATCAACGGTCTCAGAATCAGACCAAACTTGGCATACAGGACCAAAAAAATGATACGGTCCTGATGGCGCAAGTTTCGTCTCGATCTGACGAGTGTGCACAAAGTAATTAGAGAATTTGTAAAGTGCACGATACGGTAAATTTTGACGGATACGGATCAAATTCGTCGCGCACACGCGACCAATTTGAATTCCGTCAAAGCCCACACGACCACAAAGCCGTTACGCAGCTTTCGATGCTTTTGGTTCGCGACCGCGTCGTCCCGATTGGTGTGACGCACGTCGTGTGGAACAATTTTAATATTTTTAAAACAGGTTTTTGGGAAACTTTGGGATTCGATTTCTCGACTCATAGTCGATGATTTTCGAATCCACAAAAAGGGTGATGAAGACCTATATGTTTTCTAAAAGTCTCTTCAAATAGATTTTCTAATAAGTCGCTGGATCGATCATAATCGATCGTCGAACATGGATGGCTGGACTAAAAATAGTGTTCTGTTTCGGGGTGGTTTTTTGCCGACTTTGTGTCGATTTTCTGGAGCGATAATTAATCTCCATCGAATTTCATTTGTGGGGACTTCTAAAGGGTCATATAGGGTTTCTATACCAACTTACGGAATCGAATTTGATGGAGAAAACGTGAAGATTCATGGTCGAGAAGTTACCTGACTTCTCCAACTGCTGCTGTGCAATCATTGCCATTATCCGAACTCGAATACAACCTGACTTCATGGTCGAGAAGTTACCTGACTTCTCCAACTGCTGCTGTGCAATCATTGCCATTATTTGAACATCTTTCTTTCTCATAAGTTCAAACTCGTTGCAATCATTGCCATTATCCGAACTCGAATACAAATCAAGTCTTTCACACATCGAGATTCATTTCGTTATAACTAACTATCAAAATTGCGACACCATTTCCAATTCACATATTCATCCCTATATCCCTAACTCGCACTTCCAAATCGTGCTACCGATGTATCGTACTAACTCGAATTCGTTCGAACGATTCATTCGTACTTACTCAACACGTTCCTGAATAAGTCTTCGTACTAACTCAACATAAATTCGACCGGGTCGACTATTTCCTCAATGTAACATCCCTTCGCATATGCTCCGTCTATTGTTCGGCTTATTCTTAACGAATCCTCGTCCGACGTATCCTCCGTGGATATGACTTCGCACATAATCGTTCAACTCAATTCATCAAGGCATACTCGCATCGACTTCTCTCAAGGCATTCCCACTCAAGTCTCGATACTACTCCGTCCGTTGAGGACAAACATATCGTAACAATACAATCGTCTTGACGTAACCTATCGCAAGTCATCAACCGGCTTAACGTCGCTATCGCTAAGTGGTATTCCATATACCACTCAGGAATCGAGCCTATCATCATCAATACAACACCTTGCTACACTGATCGCACAATTGGTATTGCATATACCACTCGGAATCGAGTCATTACTCGATATCACATTCCGCATAGGTCCGGCATCTAACTTCCAATCAACTATCCCGTATGGAGATCTTTCTGATCCCAGCTCTAGCGTTCGCTCAAGTTTGACATACATTCGATCTAACCATACCATGGCGATCATATCGATCACACCCACAACATTCGCTTATTCACATCTCAACGCGACATACGGCCAACATAAACATTCGCCTACTTCGAAACTAGCTTCAATACGGCCAACTTACAAGTTCGCCTACTCAACTCGACTCGTTATTATCGCATCCACGATTTTCCAATCCCGCTCGTTGCAACTCGTGCAATAACTCATTCTCGATATTTAAGGTCATTACTCAATCTCGTGCGACATATCGCTATTGTCACGCCCTGACCCGGAATCACCCGAATCATCGTCCTCGCAGGGGGCGTGATGTCGCACGAGCCTGGAGTTGCGCTCGTGCAAGGCAAGATGACAAGTTCTCAAATGGTTATCTTTTGATTCGATATTTAACAACGAAAGGAAACAGAGCATACGAAACAAATTCTCTTTATTGATATCCGAAATAGAGATTACAAAGGCTTTCGATAGCCTGACAATACATGCCAGATTGGCTACAACACTCAGGTTCTCTCTTGCCCACAAAGGATTTCACCGTTCCATACATCATGCCTTCTATATCTCGGCCGCATCAATCCAGCTGCGTAGTCCGAGCGTCAATACGATAGCACGCGTCAATGCGCTTCGGCATTCCAAGCCTTAACACGTTCAAGCAACGCTTCGCCGCGAGCAATCCATTCCCTGCACCCTACATGAAGCTGGTGGGGGATCAGTACATTCGTCCTCGCATGTACTGAATCAAAGATCATCTTTCCAAACCGATATTTTAATATTTATGTTGAATCATGCAACTTAGCTTATGATCTTGCTATGTTCTCCTTAGGGTCAATTTCATGGCATCTTCGAAAGCGTAAAGCATGTTATATAGAAGCATGTTATCGAATTTAATAGGCAAGCAAACAAGCAATCTCGTATTTGATTCGTGGCACGACTTACCAAGTCGACGCACTCTCCCTTGCACCGACGCAAGGTGAATACGTCGTAATCCTTCCCTGTCATGTTATTGTGCATCTCTATGCAGGATCTCTATGCGGGACTGTAGGGTGTGAAAATTATGACACGCTGACATAAGACTCAGTCCAAGTCATACGCTCAAAGCCATACGCTCAGTTCAAGTCATACGCTCAAGGCCATACGCTCAATCAAGGCCATACGCTCATCCAAAGGCCGTACGCTCAGTAAATATTTTATTTTTTGAGATGACAGCACAGCATATATTTAATAAAGGATGAATCTGACACTTCGTCTTTCGTGCAAAGACAGCTGTCCAATGGAGACTAGCCGTCGTATATATTTTCGAAGAGTCGGTTTTGTCTTCTACGAGGACAGCTCAGCATTTCTCATAAATGTAAAAGCCATCATTACTGTCAGTTTTGACAGTCTGTCAGCCATCATATCCGCAGTCACGACGCTCGAGAAGATTTTGTCAGTTATTAGAAGATATGACGTATCAAAGAAGATTGATGATGGCCACGTGTCTACTTATTCAAACATGCCACGTGTCTACTTATTTCTTATACGACTCCTTCCAACTAAGTGAGCGTATGGATCTCATACGACTCCTTCTCAACTAAGTGAGCGTATGGATCTCATATGACTCCTTCTCAACTAAGTGAGCGTATGAATCTCATATGACTCCTTCTCAAACAAGTGAGCGTATGGATCTCATACGACTCCTTTTCAACCAAGTGAGCGTATGGATTCCATACGACTCCTTGACAAGTGAGCGTATAGTTTCCATACGACTCCCTGTCAATAATGTGAGCCTATCAGCTTTATATGGTTCTACGCTGTCCAAGTAAGCGTATGCAAGACATGTGCCTTCAAAGCTAGCGTATGACTCTTCTTCCAAGGCAGCGTATCACAGCAGTTATGTCCAGAATGATTTTCAACGAGCAGTTAACACACGTTCTCACGTGTCCTATACTCAGTTATCCACTTCTTCAGAAGTTATGCAACGTGGCATTCATGCCATCAATCTCTCCTGAATATCCTCCACTACTTTCAACCGCACGCTAATGTGTCTCCATCAGAATTTGCCACGCGTCCCTGCAGTTATGCATACGTCAAGTAACTACCTGAGCGTATGCTTAAGGACAGTTATCCTGAACTCTATAAAAGAGAGTTTCTTCATCTTCATCAGAGACTACAGTCAATTTCAGAGAGAACAGAGAGATTGCCCAGTTGTTGTCCAAGTTCTTCAAAGTTCGAGTCTTCTTCATCGCATCGTCCAAGGGATAAAGTAATCGTCTTCTAGATTAGATTCCTACAGTTATAATTTTCTCAGATACAAAATAAATAAAGTGAATTTATTTATGGAAAACAAATTGGCGACTCTGCTGGGGAAAGCTGTCTCCTCCAACGAGATAGCAACAACTCAATGCGATACTTCGTCGATCGGCTTGACGAAGAAGACGATGGTTGTACAATTCGACCAATCGGCTTATGAAGAAATGCTCAAGGCGAAGGAGGGCCGCACTGCTTTCTCTGCTCTTCCTGCTGCCAAAAAGAAGGGACGCTCCGTCTATGTCCCTAAGTCTTCTGCAGCAGTCCGAGACGCTTCTGTCACTTCTCATGCTGACAAGAACATGTCTTCAACTTCCATGAAGCACAATTCGGCTTCTCTGAATACGGCAACAGTGGCTTCTCCTAGTCACGCTGACAAAATTGGTTCTTTAACCAAGTCAGCGTGTACAAGGAAAACCATCTCTGGACAAGTCAAAGTCCCTTCTCCCTCTACTCTTACGACAGCAGTCGGCTCTTTAGCCATTGATGACTCTGAGCGTATGGTATTTAAAGGGCAGCGTACGGCAAAGGCAGCGTACAAAATCCAACATCAGGCAGCGTACGCTAAGCCAAAGCCAGCGTATGCTAATAAAAAGGTAGCGTATGACCAGAAGTCCAAACTGAAGTCAGCGTATGCTAACAGATACAGTCCTTTGACTGTTTCTCAAAATCAGGCTGGGGGTTCTCTTCCACAGAACATACAAATGATTCCCCCTCAACTTGCACATCTTGTGCCAACCAAGGAGAAAGACTCTTTAGTCAACTCCTCTACTCCTAAGGTCTTTACCTCTGGAGTTAATTTGACTAGTACTCTTACTAGATCAAACAAAGGAAAACGTCTTTTGGCTAATTCCTCTAAAGATGGATTATTACCGACTCCCAGTCGGAATAATATCCATCTTCCTTCTCTCCAAATTTCTCGATCTGAGAAAGGCAAATTACAAGTATCCAAGACTGATATCAAAGTCAGATCTCCTACGGATCTTCGTAACAAGCTTAATCAGAATCGTCTCGGTTCCACTGAGACAAGTATATTAGACCCTGATGCAGAATATGCCAAGAACTATGTGGCTCAAATTAATCAGTCTTTATACACTCAGGAACCAAGAAGACAGAAGAATAAAAGACAAGTTTCTACACAGAAACTATCTTCAAGTACTTCCCAATCTGTTCCTACAGATCTCCGGGAGTATTTGCAAAATAAACGGAGAATTGACACTCCGTCAGGTTATGATATTGCTCATATTTGTCATGAAAAGCATGGTTGCAACTTCCAACCTCGAGTTGTAATTCAATGTTGTTGTTCACCAAAAAGACAATCTGTTTTCGAACGGATTCAATATGAACCAATGTCGGATGAAGATGAACCTCTTTATGCTTCTGTCAACATGACCTCCAGAAATATTGGGGGTAGCATACGGTCTGATGCTATATCAGACTCTGAAGATGGTGTTTATCTCGGCACCCGATCCAGGACCGGAGCCTTGGCCAGAGCCTCTTCTTCTTCTCATCCAAGTGGTAATCCGGAGATCACAGAAGATTTTCTTGGAGAATCTAACTTTCCAGTATTGACTCCCGTAAATAGCCCCGGGAAAGATACTGATTCACACAGTGATGATTCAGAACAGACTGTTTCATCATCCATTCCTCGAATGATTACTACTTACATGGCAGAGGGCAATCATGAACCTTCGACTAGCACCGAAGCTCATGAACAAAGGATTTCTTCCTTAGAACAACAGTTGCGAGCTATGGCAGATATATTGAATGCTATGCACACTCTTATGCAAGCTCAGCATCAAACTCAGCAAGTCCAACAGACAGCTCCTCCAGTTATATTAAATACTCCTATTGTTCCAAACCCGGAACCCTCTACTATTCCGGGGGTACAATCTAATGTTCCTGTACAACCCACTCCAAGTCAGTCTGGAGCTGGGGGTGGTACATATGCTGCAGTCCCTCCTCCCAATTACACTCAACAAGTTACAACTCCCCAATCCTCTGGAATTGTTTCTGAAGAGTTAAAGAATCTTCGAACTCAATTCGAGGCATTCAAACAGAAGGATGGTTTGCAAAGGTTAGGTATCAAGCAACCTTACCCGATAGAATGGAAGCAGGTATCGTATCCACCAAAATACAAATCTTCGACCATCTCTTTCTTTGATGGGACAACCTCCCCAAGTCAGTTCATTAATCATTTTGAAGTAATGACTGATCAACTGCAACCAAGTGACGCCTTCCTTACTCGGGTGTTCGTTGGATGTCTCAAAGGAACGGCTTATGAATGGTATAGAAGTCTCCCCGACGGGTGCATTACCTCATTTGCCGGTTTCAAGCAAATGTTTCTTGAACGATTCTATGAAGGGCTCAACGACATGACCATGTCAGCCCTCATAAGAATTAAACAGAAAAATAATGAAACCACCGAGGACTTCATTGAAAGATTCAGAAGAAAAGCCCTCAAAATGCCTCTCGGAACTCCCGATGCTGTTACCATCGACACTTGCAAGTCGAATCTCTTACCAATTATCAGCATGTGGACAGGGTCCACTCAGTTCCAAGATTGGCCTTCTTTCATTGTCAGTGCCAAAGCTGCCGAGGTCAGTACTGAGACCTTCAAGGGTCTGGGGGTACAAATGGCTCCCAAGGAATCACATCAGAGTGCTAGCAATAGTACTCGACCCAATAATCGCAAAGGGAAAGAAGCTCTTGAAGTCAATCTCCAAAGCAGTAGTCAAGAGGTAAAGACTACCCAAGCTACTCCAGCTCCAACAAATCAACAACAGAGACCTCCTCGGCCGAAGGAAGAATATTCTTTCGACGATGATGATGTTCAGGGTATCTTTGAATGCTTGCTCAAAGGTAATAAGATTCAATTGCCAGAAATTAAAAAGCCTGATGAAGCCAATAAGACAGATCATCCAAAATACTGTCCATATCATAGAATGCTGGGTCATACAATCCGGTCTTGCTATGTATTAAAAGGGAAGATTCAAGAGATGATTAAATCAGGAGCGGTGACATTAACACCCAAAGACAAAACAGTCACAGCAAATGTAATTTCAATGCAGTTCGGTGACTTCCCTCCCTTAATGGTAGAAAGTGGGATTGTTCCTATCCCCAAAGCAACTCTCGAAGTTATAAACATTCCACCAGCACAGAATGATGGACTTGTTCCTGTCACAACCAAGAAGGGAGAGATCATGTGGATTCATCCAGATTTAATGACGAAGTTTGAAACGTCTTCCTCTTCTCCTCGGAAGACTTCATTATCTAAAAAGAAGCTCGGGAAGACTAAGTCATGCAATGTGACTTCTAGTTTCACATCCAATTTTTATCTAACCTCTACTTTCATCTCAGCAGGAAATTCACTCCCTACGGAGATAAAATCTGTACCTCAATTTGAAGATAGGTACAAGCCTGCTTTTCATCTATATAGTTCACAATCTCGTGAATTGATGGCGAAGATGGGTTATGATCTAGCCACTGCTCCTGGTTTGAACTCAGGCAAAGGACTCCGAGCACCTTTGGCCATCACTATGAGACATAATCAATCTCGTGTTGGCCTTGGTTTCTGGAATGAAGCTCTCATCAAGCATAAAAGAACCAAGAGCTACAACATGGTTTCCATAGACCCTGAACCAGAATCTGAAGTTGAAGTTCATGCTGGAACTCGGTCAGGAAAAATATATCTGAAAGATTATGCTGAGATTCCTAAAGAAACTTCTGACGTTCCTCCGGTTACAGCTTCAACACCAGTCTCTACTGAAGAGCCTTTAAATGTTCCTGTTGAAATAGTTCCTTCTAAACCAACGACAGCTGACAAAGGCAAACAACAAGTCCGCTTCGACAAACCATTGAAGAAGTCATCTCCTACATGACTTGAAAAGCCTTATAATTTTGATATATTGGCTCAACTAGCCAATACCCCAGCCAAATTATCAATCTTTGAGCTCTTACGCCTCTCTAAAGAGACTCGAGAAACTCTAAGTGAAGCACTGCTGCAAGCAGAAACCTGCCTAACTCTTCTCAAGAAGCTGGAAACAGAATCTGTTTCTCATTGCCATAATGTATTGGAATTTATTCCAAACATTACCTTTACGCAGGACGATATGCTGCTAGAGGATAATCGACATGACCGTCCTTTATATCATACAGGATATATTGATTCTATGAAGGTTGATCGTCTCTTGATTGATCCAGGATCTGCTCTCAGTATTATGCCAAAAGCTATGCTAGACGCACTGAAGATACCTGTACATAGCCTTTCCAGCACTATCACTACCATCTTGGGATTTAATCAAGGAAAAAGTGAGCCTTTGGGCAAGATTCGCCTCAAATTTCAAATAGGCGATCTTCGCACTAAAGTTACTTTTTACATCATCGACAATCATGGTTGCTCATACAATGCTCTGTTGGGGAGACCATTCTTGCATGAACATAATGTCGTTCCTTCGACTCTTCATCAGTGTTTCAAATACGTTGATGATAATGGAGAAGTTCAAAAGGAGGTTGCAGATCTCTATCCATTCAAAGGAGTTGAAGCTTACTTCAATGACGCTCGCATGTACAAAGATGAATACTCAAAAGTCTTGCAAGCTATGGATAATGATGATGAGATAGCAAAAGTTGGCACTTTTGTTATTCCTGTAAAAGGGCGTATCACTCCTCCGCAGTCTGTTAAATCATCTGAAGAAGGCTCACTGATAATTCTTGTCAGTGGACGTACTACTCCATCACCTGCCCAGGCTCCACAAGGCTCACTGATAATTCCTGTCAGTGGACGTACTACTTCATCACATGCCCAGGCTCCACAAGGTTCACTGATAATTCCTGTCAGTGGACGTACCACTCCCCCTCCATCTTCTCAGGCTAGACCAGATACTCTAGTCATTCCAGTCAGTGGACGTACTACTTATCCACGATCTTCTTCAAGGGAGCTCACCTCTTCTGAGCATTTTGTTATCGATCTTAATCGAAACAAAACTTCTGATCGCTCTTCCTCTCCCCCTTTTGTCATTAATTTGACTAAGTCTGATAAGGCTCGGCCTTCTGTTGTAAATACAGTATCTAATATTAATGAAGCATCTCCTTTGTAGTATATTGATGTCTGTGATCATGTACAAAGTTATTTACAATTGCTAGATAGCTTAGAGTCACTAACTATAGGGGTTGTTCAAACTCTTCATACAGACGTATCATTGGAATCCATACAAAAATCATACTTCGTGGTCCCTGCTAAAAAGAAGGGAGAAAATCTAATCTTCTTTTATAAAGGACCCCAGAATCCTCCTAACTTGGAAGAAGATGACATAAACGACGATACTGGAAGGTTATAACTGCGTCGCTACAGTCAACAATCCAAAAATATCATTAAGAATATGGGTTATGACTTTAGAACCAGTCTCAATAATGGAAAAGGAAGAAGAATGCCTGTTCGAATTCCTCCATTAAAATACGGAAGAACAAAATATGGTTTAGGTTACATTACTCCTACTTCCTTTATCAACATAGTCCATGAAGATTCAAAATCCGATGAAGACGAACGATCTGAGTCTTCTGATTCCCTCTCTTGGGATTCTGACACGAGTATTGGCGATATCCATCGTTCTATTCTATCCATCAATATGGTTTCCGTTGATGGCCCGCAGGAAAATGATGAAGATGATGATGATTTTGAAATATCACCCGAATCAGAACAATGGGCTCAAAGATTAGATAATCAATGGGAATTCAGATTCGAGCAGAGGGAACCTCCTACCGAAGATAAACTGATCCAAATTGATGTTGGTGAAGAAGGTTCTCCTAAACCAATATTCATCAGTGAAAGTCTTTCAGAAACGGATAAGCAAGACATGATCAAGCTTATTCGTGATTATATCGATGTCTTTGCTTGGAGTTACGAAGATATGCCAGGACTAGATCCGAAGATTGCAATGCACAAACTCAATATCATGCCAAATGCTAAACCGGTCAAACAACAACAGCGACGATTTCGTCCAGATATCATGGATGCAATTGAAGCTGAAGTCAACAAGCTTATGGCTTCTGGATTTATTCGAGAGGAACAACATCCTGAATGGGTGGCTAACATCGTTCCTGTCCTTAAAAAGACTGGTAAGATCCGGGTCTGTATAGATTTTCGTGATCTCAATGCGGCTTGTCCTAAAGACGAGTTTCCTCTTCCAATTACTGATGTCATGATCGATAACACATGTGGTTTCGAACGAATGTCATTTATGGATGGGTATTCGGGATACAACCAGATCAAAATATTTCCAGATGATGAAAAACACACTTACTTCAGAACGCCGATCGGTACATACTGTTATACAGTGATTCCGTTTGGTCTCAAGAATGCAGGAGCAACATATCAGCGAGCAATGAGCACTATATTTCGCAAACATCTCCGAAAAATAGTAGAATGCTATGTTGATGATATTGCGGTCAAAAGTCGACGAAAGGAGGATCATATCCAAGATTTAAAGACTATCTTTGATTTAATGCGTCAGCATCAACTTAAAATGAACCCTACTAAGTCCTTCCTGGGCGTCTCTAGTGGTAAATTTCTCGGCTTCGTCATTACCGCTAAAGGTATACACGTGGATCCCGAGAAGATCAAAGCCATTCAAGAGATGCGTCCTCTACGCACCTTAAAAGAGCTACGAGGATTTCAAGGAAGAATTGCTTATATCAGGAGATTCATTTCTAACTTATCAGGACGCTGCAGACCATTCAACAAACTTCTGAAGAAAGGTGTATCTTTCATCTGGAACGAAGAATGTCAAAAAGTATTTGACGATATTAAACAGTATCTCATGAACCCTCCAGTTTTAGTACCTCCCGTTTCGGGGATACCATTCCTTCTATATGTTCGAGCCATGGATCATTCTCTTGGTGCATTACTTGCCCAGAAAAATAAAGATGGCCATGAACAGGCTATTTATTATCTCAGTCGCATAATGACGGGTGCTGAACCGCGTTATTCTCCAATCGAGAAAGAATGCTTAGCATTAATGTTTGCTGTTCAGAAAATGCGACATTATATTATCGGTCAAACGATTCACGTCATTTCCAGAGTGAATCCCATCAGGATTATGATGAAGAAACCTGGTATTCTCAACTCCAGACTAGCTAATTGAGGAATCTTGTTAGCTCAATACGATATGCATTATATTCCTCAGAAGTCAGTTAAAGGACAGGCTCTTGCTGATTTTCTGGCTGCTCATGCAATTCCAGAAGATTCTAAATTATATGATGATATTCCTGATGAAGTCTTGGATTTAAATCTGATTTCTGAAGAAGTTTCTACCTGGCGTCTATTCTTTGATGGAGCATCTAGAATAGGTCCTAACGGCAATATTGTAGCTGGAGTTGGGATTGTTCTTGTATCCCCAGAGGGACTAACTATTCAGAGGGCTTATTCTCTAGATCAATCATGTTCAAACAATGTAGCCGAATACAATGCATTACTCATTGGTCTTCAACTTGCTAAACATCTAGATATTCAATATTTGGAAGTTTTTGGAGACTCCAAGCTTATTGTCAATCAGATCAGAGGAACGTATGAAGTCCGTCACCAGGATTTGATACCTTATCATCGAGCAGCACTCTCTATAGCCTCATCTTTTGAAGGTTTCTTTATTGAACATGTTCGACGAGCCTATAATGCAGAAGCTGATGCTTTAGCTAATCTTGCTGCTGTATTAGCTATACCAATCAGACGTCAGCAAGTGATAGTGGTTTATAACCGAGAACTATTCTGTGTTGAGAATAATTTGGCTTTGGCTTTTCCTTATAAACCAGACGAAGATTCTTTCAACTTTGATGCTGGATTAAAGTTTGACAAAATATCCTCATCTTCTTCCGATTCTACTATGGAATATGTCTTTTCTAATGAAACAGAAGCCATAATTGAAGACTGGAGACGCCCGTTTCTAGATTTTGTTTTGTATGATATACTTTCTGATAATCCGAGTGAAGCAGCGTCTATTCGACGTCGATCTCTCAGATTCTGTTATAATCATACGATGAAAATATTATATCGTCGGTCTTACGACGGTCTTCTCCTCCGATGTATTGCTGGTGAAGAAACACAACAGATAATCCGTGAAGCACATGATGGTGTTTGTGGAGCTCATCAACCAGGTCCTAAACTTCAAGAGCGTATCCGACGTATGGGTTATTATTGGCCCACGATGGTGGCTGACGCTATTCAATATGCTCGAAAATGTAAAGCCTGTCAAATTCATGCAGACTTTATACATCAACCGTCAGAATTCTTACACCCAACAGCGGCATCATGGCCCTTTGAAGCTTGGGGCATGGACGTCATTGGTCCCATCAACCCACCATCATCAAGAGGACATCGGTTTATTTTAGCAATAACCGATTACTTTTCCAAATGGGCTGAAGCAATCCCGTTATCTGAAGTTAAAACTTCTAGTGTTATCAACTTCGTCAAACATCATGTTATCTATCGATTTGGTGTTCCTCGGCGTATTATCCATGATAACGGACCGCAGTTCGTCAGTCAGAAATTTACTCGATTCTGCGACGATCATCGGATTAATAATTTAGCTTCTACAGCATATAATCCAGCAGCTAATGGATTGGTAGAAGCTTTCAATAAAACAATCATCAAACTCTTAAAAAAGTTCATTTCTTCCAACAAACGAAACTGGAGCGAGAATCTTGGTGAATGTTTATGGGCCTACCGCACCACAGTTCGCAATGCGACCGGATGTACACCTTTCTCTTTAGTATATGGGTGTGAAGCTGTTCTTCTCCTTGAGATCCAGATTCCTTCTCTGAGAATTGCAATCTCCAATAAACTGACAACAGAAAACAATGATCGTCTTCGACTTCAAGAGTTAGAAGCTCTAGATGAAAAACGATTGTATGCTCAACAAAATATCGAGCTGTATCAGGCCCGAATCTCAAAGGCTTTTAACCGGAAAGTCAAAGTCAGAGCATATCAGAAGGGAGAACTGGTACTTACTGTCAGACGTCCTATGACCATGACACATATGAGCAAAGGTAAATTTGATGCGAAATAGGAAGGCCCATTCGTAGTAAACAAAGTCTTCTCTAACGGAGCATACCAGCTTGCCTCTATGGATGGGAAAGTCATGATGATGCCTATCAATGGCAAATTCTTAAAGAAATATTATGTATAATATTTTCATCATTCCCCAGCAAATATAAAATTCTTCTTTACAAAAGTTATTTCGATATCGTTATCCCCAGAGGAAACTGATATTCCACCATGTATCATCTTCCCAGAGAATTTGATATTTTGTTTTATTAGATCCCCAGTGGTTTTAATAAAGATCTTATATAGAAAATTATGTCCATATTACCTCTGAATTTTCTATCTCAGTATGTATCATATTTTTAGGAAAATGATATCTCGTCTTTTGATTTCCGAGTCCAAAGATCATGGAAAATATAATTCAAAGATATCTTTATATCTGAATTCTGTTTTCTCTAATCAGTATTAAACTAAAAAAAAAAATCTTTGGTTTAATATCATGATAGAGTTGCAAAGTTTATTTGTATATTCTATTCTATTGAAATATGTCATGTATTATTTACCTCTGAACATGTTTTCTACAAAAGTGTCATCCACAGAATTGAAATCGAGCCAAGATGTTCATTTCTTTAATCAGAATCAAAACATTGCTTACAATTGGATTTCAAAAAAACATTTCAGTACATGAAAAATATAAAAGAACTATTTAGGAGGTGTAATGATCTCCTGAATACGAATGATTACATTATTTATCTTCTCATCATGAGCTTTCTTTATTCGCTCTGATGTTTCAATTCCAATCCTCCGTTGGTCATATTCTACAATAATAGAACTACGGCGATTGGTTTCTTCAATCTGATTGATTTGCATTAATTCTCGCTCTTGCTGTAAAATTTGACAGCGTTCAGCTTCAGATTGATGATCAGCAGCAATCTTTGATTGTTCTTTCTCCACAGAGGCAATTTGCTCCTGAATACGAGCTAGCTCTTCCCTCAATTTTCTAAGCTCCTCAGCTCTTGACGCTTCATCCTTCTCTAAGCGCTCCATATTCTGACGAGTACTTATTATTTCTTCGTCTTTTGCCATTAACTCTTTAGAAGATTGAGCAAGGAATTCTGTCAGAGCAATATGCTGAGCTTGAGCTTCATTCTCCAATTGAGAAATTTCAGCTACAGTCAGAGATTCAATATCCGTCTTTTTAGTCTTCCAGTATATTTGGATGTTGGCTTCTAAATCATTCAGGAGATGTTCAAAGAAGACACATTGAGCCTCATAACCAGATTGTCTCAAGGCTGAACGTGGGAAACTAGTCGCTTCTCGAAGACTCGAAAAGGGCATAGTCTCATATTTCATGAGTCGCCTCGAATATGTATCCAGATATGTATAAATAATATCTGAATACATCTCCATGACTTTTGCTATCCCTGTGTCAAAACTGGGAGTCGCTGCAATAATAGGGGAAGGAGCAGGAGGAGCTTCTATTCTTGGAGCTGAAGTTAGTGCCTTTGGAGAACTCGGCAGATGGGAACTCCCCTCACCCACTTCAGTTTGAACAACTGGGGCTTGAGTAGAACTCATAGCCGGTGCAGTTCCTACAGCTGTTGAAATAAAAGAAGCATGATCAAAACCAAAAGATAAATAAAGCAGAGACAAGACAAAACTTTGATGAATAAAATATTACCTGGAGTTGGTTCATATTCAGTCTCCTTCGGATCATTCAATCCGGCTTTTAGTCTGTTCAGGGTACTTTCTGACACGGGATTTATTTCACTGCTTCCCGCTCCAGAAGTACTCGAAATTTGAACTTCAATTTCCAGATGCCTCTCCGGCTCTGGTGTCAACCCTGAGTGTTGACCGATGGTCTTCAGTGCATCGATTGGTGTTTTAGACGGTGACTCATCGTTTATCTCCATGTCTTCTTCTCCAGACGAATGCGACGACGGTTCGTAGTCGACTTGTTCGCTCTCTGAAGCTTCAACAATTGGATTGAGAGGAGTGGCTTCCTTCACTGATTCTCCCGAAATCAGTAAGTCATTAGCCGTTTCAATCCGATGCTCGGCCTCTACCGCAGGTTGACTAATTTCCTGCGCATCATCGGCCATTGGTGGAACTGAGCCTATATCAGAAGGCCTAGAAGACCCAGTAGTTTCAGGAATCTCTTCTTCTTCTGTCTTTACAGAGAAATCAAAAGAAGCTTGCTTTTCTGCAGCCAATCGCGTAGCACGATCGGTGGGACTCTCTGCATTCAGACAAATTACGGATTTAGTTTTTGAAACTATTACTTTCCTTCCTATTCTTCTGGTTAAAGGAACAGTAGGATAATTGTCTATTGGATCACTACCTGCTTCATCAACATCTCTGGCTCGTTCAGAATCAGGAGAGTTCCCGGGAATAGTAATTCCTCCGCGACTTCGAGTTTCTGCTCGAGTAGCTCTTTTTGCGGCAGGACCCGCAGCACCTTTACTCATCTTCCTCTTCGGGGTATTGTCAATAGATATACTTTCTTCAGCACTCCCGATAGGCACATGCAATGGTTGATGAAGGTCATCAGAGAAGAAAGTTTCCAAAACATCATCATCAACTTCATCGGTGGCCAGAGGATCTTCTTTGTCGTGACAATCCCTAGGCAAGGCAGATTTGGTTGATTTCTTTTCAACATGAATAAAGCTTTTACCTAAGATGCTAAATTTTTCATCAAAGGTATTAGCTGATACATAAAATCAGGCATAGTACGCCAATATCTTAGCTCCTCTTCGATAGTTGACCGGATCTGGCATAGAAAAGGTAGCCCCTGTACCTTTGGCAATGTAATATAGCCAAGCTCTGGCACCATCAACCAACCCGCCTTGATGAGCAAAACACGTCGTTGCATTGCCCACATGCAACTGATCATAACCAAATTGACGAGCAAATCTGCTCGGAAGATATGGCTCTAGATATGTGATATTGTCACGGCGGCAAATTAAATGAGATGGCCTGATTCTCTTTAGCCATTCATGTTGGACATCATCCAACTCATTAGCACCAACGCCGTCAATCAATCTCCCGGGCATGGTCTCATAACCAATAGGGGGAGGAACACAGGTGAAGCTCCATAGTTCTCCCCTGTTCAAGATGGTTCTGTAATCGGTTAAAGTATCATATCTCCATTTCGGTATGTGCTTGTACCTTTCAAGAAAAGTGTCATCTGGCCTAGCCATCCCAGCACTCATCAGAGATTCAAAATGAAGAAGCAGCCATCCAAACAAGTATGTAAAGGGCATTTCTATCCGAGGAAAGGACGTCAGGCTCTTCCGTGCCAATTCGAACATCCTATCTGTGTATGCCCTTAATCCGGCATTCAGACGGCAGGTCATTGCCGTTAATAGATCCATCTTATACCAAAAACTAGCCGGACTGCTGCGAAGACGACGCCTCTGTGCATCCTGTCTGCCGAACTGGTGCCAGGGACTACGAACTTCCTCAGCCAAAGAGATATGAAACCGGCCAGATGACCTTCAACGGACAATTCTCGGCCACCTTGTTTAATATAGGTTTCTAACCTATCACCGGCCTTGTAGCTGTCGATGTCTTCTTCGACGACAATGTCATCATGATTAGTCTCCCGGATTAATCTGTTAATCTCGGCTTGACTCAAAGGCTTGAATTTACCGACATACTGTTCGGTCTTTTTCTTCTTTTTGGACTTCGTCAGTGCGGCCTTGAAACAAATAAGCCATCCACTTCGAAGAATAACAATTGGAGTCCCCCTCTCCACCTTGTCCCTTATAAAAAGCTTTACAGATGCTGTAATAACACATTAATTCTTCAAATACATAAAGAATTAGTGGGTTGGCTGCAGAAATCTTATTCATTTCGTCAACAAAAGGGATATATTCTTCATATGGCAAATCTGCCGTTGGTAGCTGAGATATATATGCCATTTCATGAAAGGCGAATCCCATCTCGCCCTTTGGGGTCATAAAGGTGCCGGTCCGATAGTTATATCTCTCCGCTAATGCCAAAAACAGATCCGGGTTTGGTTTGAAACCATAAGCAGTACACTTAATGGCATCATATAAATCTATCGCCTTCAACTGTGCACCGAAGTTCTGCAAAATCTATCTCACTAGAGCAGTCCATCTAGTGTTCTCTGGATTTACTAGACCAGTCAGCCTCATTGACTGTTTTGGGTAGATGGCATTCTTCAATTGAACAAATTCGTTGGCGAAAATTGGGACTCTGACTGGCTTCAGCAGTACTGAGTCCTCAGGAGGGATGGTGGCAGGTAACAGTCCTCGCAGAGATGTGACATGTGGTTCAGTACCACTGCGGAACCTTCCTTGACGATATCCAATCCACCCAGCCTTAGCTTGTCGGGATGGAGTAATATCCCACTTCATCTGTCTTTGCTGACCCGAATGGAATAAACGGGCTATGTTGATACTCTTTGTCAAACCAGTCAAATACATAGGCTGATTTACATCACCATCCCTATAGTAACTGTATGATACTTTGTCCAGAGCAGGCTGGGAATTCATGTCAATAGCATCTCCAAAAAGGAATGCTGGCTTCAAATGGGCAACACCATCTACACTCTGTAACGGCAATCCACTCATCAGGTTCAGCAAAGTATCATCTTCCTGATTGGTCAACAGAGCTATTCTAGTGGAAGGTCCGTCAAATTAGGGAAAACGAACATGTGATAAATCACTTCTATAATTATTTCCCATACTTCCTTCAAATTCTGCTTCCTGAGCCAGAATATCCACTGCAAATGAAGAATAAAGTATTAGAAATCTTCAATGTCAAGAGATGATAAAGTTGAAACATACGCTCAGTTTTTACTAAGCGTACAGCTCAACATACGCTCAGTTTTTACTAAGCGTACAGCTCAACATACGCTCAGTTTTTACTAAGCGTACAGCTCAACATACGCTCAGTTTTTGCTAAGCGTACAGCTCAACATACGCTCAGTTTTACTAAGCATATAGCTCAACTTACGCTCAGTTTTTACTAAGCGTATGGCAGACTCAAGACTCAGTATACGCTCAATTTTCTTTAAGCGTATGGCAGACTCAAGGTTCAGTATACGCTTAGTTTTCTTTAAGCGTATAACAGATTTTATCTTAAGTGAATGGTTTTTAAAGTTCAGTTTATGATCAGTTTGAGCATATCAGCGTATGGTTGACAAGATGATCATCAAAAGTTTACGCTAAACACAGGAGTTAGCGTATCTCAATGGGACAAATTGCCATAGCATATTCTTTTTAAAGATAGTGTATTTTGATATCTCTATCAAAAATACGCGTATCTTACAGATATACGCTCCAAACATATTTTTCGTAAAAACGAAAAACATGGAATACGGCTAAACCCTAAAGAGGGAAGCGTATTTGCTGACGTATTGACCCTAAAGAGGGATACGTTTTCTGAGTTTTGTTCTAACCAGAGCCCTAAAAAGGGAATAGTTATTTGTTCATCATCTTCGTCCTCACCATACAGAGGTTTCAATGGCCGTTCACTGCGTGAAACACGCTGACTGGCCGTCTTCTTGGTAGTGGCAGTGTCGACGGCAGGATGAGATGACTCTTCAGGGGCTTTCCCCTTTCCTTTCGCAGCAGCATCAATCTTGGGTGCCATTAATGGAGATGGAGTTAAAGACGAAGAAGAAGAAGAAAGATCTTGAGTTTCTAAAATCTCTTTTTCTCTCTCGAAGGCAAAAGCTCTGGTAAAGAAATAAAATAGGTTTTGGAAGACCTATTTATAGAAGAAAGAAAGTAGTTCAAACGGCGGATATTCTTTAAACAAAATCCCTAAAGATTTGCACTGATATTGAGAAAGATAACAAACTCATGCCAGCGTGTCAGGACTTATTCTCACTTTAAAGTTCAAAGTAATTTCGAACTTTTGAAATTCATAAAGTTCGAAAACTTTGAAGGGGGTCTTGTAGGGTGTGAAAATTATGACACGGTGACATAAGACTCAGTCCAAGTCATACGCTCAAAGCCATACGCTCAGTTCAAGTCATACGCTCAAGGCCATACGCTCAATCAAGGCCATACGCTCATCCAAAGGCCGTACGCTCAGTAAATATTTTATTTTCTGAGATGACAGCACAACATATATTTAATAAAGGATGAATCTGACACTTCGTCTTTCGTGCAAAGACAGCTGTCCAATGGAGACTAGCCGTCGTATATATTTTCGAAGAGTCAGTTTTGTCTTTTACGAGGACAGCTCAGCATTTCTCATAAATGTAAAAGCCATCATTACTGTCAGTTTTGACAGTCTGTCAGCCATCATATCCGCAGTCACGATGCTCGAGAAGATTTTGTCAGTTATTGCAAGATATGGCGTATCAAAGAAGATTGATGATGGCCACGTGTCTACTTATTCAAACATGCCACGTGTCTACTTATTTCTTATACGGCTCCTTCCAACTAAGTGAGCGTATGGATCTCATACGACTCCTTCTCAACTAAGTGAGCGTATGGATCCCATACGACTCCTTCTCAACTAAGTGAGCGTATGGATCTCATACGACTCCTTCTCAAACAAGTGAGCGTATGGATCTCATACGACTCCTTTTTAACCAAGTGAGCGTATGGATTCCATACGACTCCTTGACAAGTGAGCGTATAGTTTCCATACGACTCCCTGTCAATAATGTGAGCCTATCAGCTTTATATGGTTCTACGCTGTCCAAGTAAGCGTATGCAAGACATGTGCCTTCAAAGCTAGCGTATGACTCTTCTTCCAAGGCAGCGTATCACAGCAGTTATGTCCAGAATGATTTTCAACGAGCAGTTAACACACGTTCTCACGTGTCCTATACTCAGTTATCCACTTCTTCAGAAGTTATGCAACGTGGCATTCATGCCATCAATCTCTCCTGAATATCCTCCACTACTTTTAACCGCACGCTAATGTGTCTCCATCAGAATTTGCCACGCGTCCCTGCAGTTATGCACACGTCAAGTAACTACCTGAGCGTATGCTTAAGGACAGTTATCCTGAACTCTATAAAAGAGTGTTTTTTCATCTTCATCAGAGACTACAGTCAATTTCAGAGAGAACAGAGAGATTGCCCAGTTGCTGTCCAAGTTCTTCAAAGTTCGAGTCTTCTTCATCGCATCGTCCAAGGGATAAAGTAATCGTCTTCTAGATTAGATTCCTACAGTTGTAATTTTCTCAGATACAAAATAAATAAAGTGAATTTATTTATGGAAAACAGGGACGCATACGCGCCTACACTTTTAACCCATCGTTCCTTAACTATATGAGGGCCGTTGGCGTATCCGCGCCGGAATGGACTAAAGGAGTTCCTTTCTTTTCTCTCCTTCTTTTCTCTCTATTTGTCGGGCTGCCAGACGTTTCACGGGTGGGTTACGGGCCCAACAACCGAAACGTTCCCGCTGCATGCTATCATTTGCAGTTTTTCCCATCTATAAGATGAGCGCGTTTAAGGATGTGCGCCTACAAAGATTATTCGAATCCCTCCGCGACCAATCAGTTCCGGGGCGCTCCTCCGGTATTTAACCGTTTTGGGGGAAACACCCGTGCACGGGCTATTATCACAATTTAAACTCAAGCCCATTCCAATCGACCATACAACGCCCTATCATTCAGCAATCAAATTCAAACAACCAAACATAGTCTTGAGTCCGAGACTCAGACTTATCATCTCGCATCTCTTTCGTTAACTTTTTGTGTTCTTACGTTTCGTACTTCATTTCAATGATTCAATGGCATCATGCCTCAACTCAATGCTCGTCAACCGAACGACCCGAAGGTCTTGAGCACCTTTCGAGGCACCATGTCATATCCGACAGTTCCGCCACATTCATGCCACAACTGTATTCTCTCACAACGAAGCCATCTTTTATTATCCCGTGCACGTAGGCACGTTCGACCATATTCCCATGTTCTATAACTTAGCATTCAATGTTCGAGGCTTGCGCGCTAGGGCGCTCGCCTATTGTTTTCCAATGTTCTAGCCGTCTAACTCGTACAGCAAAGGCACGGTATGGTCCATGCACGAAGGCACTCGCCGAGTACAGTTATCCCATGTTCTTGTGGCTTGCGCACCGAGGCGCTCACCTTAGCGATATCCAATGTTCCATAGCGACTCGTGCATTTGATGCACGTTTCATTTCAATTGTTCTAACTTAGTGTTCGACTCACACTATGATTTATCTCCGATCGGTCCACGTCCGTGGCGTCGATAGGTTAACTTTAGCATACAATGATATATTTGACTTATCGAATGAAGGAGTAAAAAGAAGTCAATCCTTCCACCTTGAGTCGATATGCCTTCGTCGTTTCGCCGAGCCGATGCGGCTCGATTCTATAACTTTGTTGCACGGCCACTCTCCTGACTTAGCCATTCGAGCACTTAGTACTTCATTGAGTTATACGTCCGATTTGCCTTAGCACGCCCAAGTCTTAGCCCATCGCAAGGGGACGATTTGATTTCGCGGACCCCTTACTAAATATTGTAAAAGATCGACCTCTAATATTTTTTCGTCAAGGTATAACCTGCACACGAAACCAACTAAAATCAATACTTGCATCGATTCAGACTTGTGCCTTGGTCGATTCAATTTCTTAGAATCTTCGAGCCGATTCAACGTACTCATCCTTCGGGGCAACGCGGCGCTTCGCATCGATTCAACTCGATGCATTCTTTCGGGACAAGGCAACTCTTCGCATCAACTTAGTTTGATGCATTGCTCGGGACAACTTAACTCTCGCATCATTTTGCATCGATACATTCCCTTGTATCAATGTGACTCGTTGAGTCAACGCTTCAGCATAATGTGCCGTACGGAGCGGGGCATTACATCTATCCATCCGCATAGCCATACCACACGCATCATACCATATCGACTCGTTACATCGACGCAACGAACGATTCACGACTTGCTGCACTCCGTGCAACCAACGACACAACCATTCTCATAGCCACATAATACGTATCGCCTCACATATCGACCCGTTGCACTTTGTGCAACCAACAACACATAACTCCTCGCACTTCGTGCGACCAACAACATATAGCTCCTCATAATTCGTGCGACCGACCATACATATCGTAGCACTTCATGCAACCAACATCACCATATTCGTTGCACTTCATGCGACCAGCATTCCATAACTCGTTGCACTTCGTGCAACCAACATCCCGTAACTCGTTGTACTTCGTGCAATCAACACTCTCCGATGGCAGCCGGAGATGGTGTGATAGTCACGACATATTTGTGGCAGACGTACGCACTTAATATAGATTTATTGTATAGAACATCTAATGTAGCGTCGAGCAGATCCATGAGCCATGCGATTGCGGAAACAACTTAGAGTCAACTGAATTCGATAGCGAAGCAACTGAGGGTCAAAGAGATTCATGCACGGTCCAAAGGATGGAACCGCTCTGATACCAACTTGTCACGCCCCGATCCGGGAAATCGCTCGTCCTCGTTAGATTTTACCCGAATCATCGTCCTCGCTGGGGGCGTGATGTCGCACGAGCCTGGGGTAGCGCTCGTGCAAGACAAGATAACGGTTCACATAGTGATTATCTCAAATTTGTAACATAAGCAGCGGAAGGAAACAAAGTATAACACAAGAATCTCTTTTATTCAAAATGAACTGAAGATTACAAAGGCTCTGAATAGCCCAACATATATGCCAATTGGCTACAACGCTCATGATCTCTCTAGCTCACAAAGGATTACATTGTTCCATACATTATGCCTCTATATAGCCACCAAGTAGTCGTCGGCCGAACATCTCCATGTCGCAAGTCCGAACGCCTATGCGGTAGCTCCTCTTGAACGCCAAGGACTCCATACGTCAGAACGTCCAAGCCAAGCCCCGCCCCGAGCCAAACATACCTGAACCTGCACATAACTAATGGGGGATTAGTGCTTTCGTCCTCGCTTCGTACTAATCAAGACCCACTCGCACCCAAACCAAATACTTAATCATTTAGTGAAACATGCAACTTAATTGGTGATCTTTCTATTTAGCCTTAGGATCAGTTTTATAGCAATACTTAAACATAGCACATTATCATATATGTGTCCCATACCGTGTCCCTACGACAGATACAGTTAGACATAATATGAACATAAACATAGTGATCGTGCTCATCTTCGTCCCATTTTCCTTAGCCTGTACTGGTTAGAACTTACGTAAGAACCCATATAATTCACGCAACATTCCAATCATAAACTTAGACAATGCATAAGGGTCGCAGGCCCTACGCCTGCACCCAACTCATATCTCAGCCCACCAGCCCTATCTATATGAAGGTCACGGTGTTTCGCACCGTAATGGACTTGGCATCTCTTATGTGTAATCCTACAATCACTTCGATACGGGTTGCTAGCCCAGTATCCGAAGGATCCCAAACTTACGGACATCATAGCTTATCACAGCACTGGACGGTCGCAATTCGTCCGAATGTTGT